>JABUQX010146059.1:5000-22500 GCA_015478945.1 Trachelipus rathkii
TATATATATATATATATATATATATATATATATATATATATATATATATGCTATATATATATATATAAAGGTTTTTCGCCAGAAAGGAAGGAAAATTAAGTGTACAAAAGAAGAAGAAAAGGAATCATATAAAGGGAAACATTACAAAGCTATTGCTGAAATCAATAAGACAGTTATACTGGAAGACTCATCTCCACATCATCAGCACCTAGCGGCGAAGTTTTCCCCTCCAGCAAAGAATAAATTACCTAGGGTTTCTAGATTAAAACCTCTTGATCAGACACTCACGTCTACTTGGGATTGAGAACAGCTCTCTAATCGACAAGCAAGTACTTCATTTGGCCACGATGTACCAAAAATTTCCGTATCTCCAGCTACCGTTTCCCGAGCTCTGGCGATTAATAAGTAAAATGGCAAAAAGAACATCAAGAAGAGTCAGTCTTTGAAATCCACCTCACATTTGGTCTTGCATTGAGATAGTAAACTGTTGCCCTCAGTTACCCTTGGGAGTGTCAAAACTTTGGAAGATAGAGTTACAGTTCTAGTGACTGGCAAAGATTTTGAGCATTAGCTTGGCGTACCTGTTGCCCTGAAAGGCACTGGTGAGCAGATGGCTGAGGTAGTTACTCGGTAAGCGGACCGACTTGGGCCACGTGACAATATAATCGATATATATTTTGATACTACAGCATCTAATACAGGACTGATCCAAGGGGCATGTACCAGAATTGAAAGGGAATTCGGACGAATATTGTTGTGGTTGGCTTGCCGGCATCACACCCATGAACTTATATTGAAAGGAGTGTTTGAGGAGTATTGTGGCATACCGTCAAGTGGTTCTGACATGCACATTTTTCGAAACTTCCAACGTCTGTGGGCTTCACTTGATAGGAAGTCATATACGACAATGCTGGATGAAGAAAGTCCCGTTCAAGGCTTTCTAGAAGAGCAACGAGTGAGCATGGTTAACTACATCCAAACTGTCCTAAAAGACGGAAGTCATCTAAGAGAAGACTACAAAGAGTTATTAGAACTCTCACTCCTGTACTTAGGTGGTTGGTCTAATAACGACTTCAGTTTCAAGATCCCAGGGGCTCTGCATCAGGCAAGGTGGATGGCAAAGGCAATATATGCACTTAAAATTGTCCTCTTCACTAAACAGTTGAATATTCCTCAACGTGAATTGAAAGGAATGCAGCGTGTTATACATTTTGTCAGCCTCATATATGTTTGCTTTTGGCACGAGGCAATTGTAAGTCGATGGGTTCCAAAGAATGATTTGAATATGCTACAGCTTCTGAGCACTTACACAGATATAGACGTCAAAAAAATGCTCTCACAGTTGCTAAGAGACACATTTGGTATCTGTCAGAAACCAACGTAGGATTGGCTTTTTTGAACGAACGTATTACTCAGGCTGTTAAGGAAAATATGACTATTAATCTAAAAACCAAACCTGCAAAGAAAAAGGAAATGAAACGATTAGATGGTAAAAACATAGTGTTTGAAGGAAAAGACCTGATCCATTTCGTTACTGATAAACAAAGACGTTCTTTGAATTGTTTGGGATCTACGACGTGAAAGAATACTGCAGTGATTCTCTAAGAAGCCATATGAAAGCTCTTAAGGTGGTCAATGATACCGCAGAAAGAGGAATTGCCTGATAAAAAGGTTTAACGAATCGGTCAAGGACGAACAACAAAAACAATTTTTGCTGAGGGTTGTCGAGCATCACAGAAAAGTCGTCCCCAAGCGAACAAAAGAAGGGATTGCATTGTTCAAAGTTGATTAATATAACACATGTTTTGCCTATCATACTACCTATTAATCTTAGCGTCTAGTTTCAATATATTTTACCTTTATGATTTCTAGTTTTCCCAATAAAATTAATCAAGATTGAAAAATCGTATTTTTTTACCTACTTTTACAGAACTGTTCAAAGTGTGCAACTTCAAAATATTATCCGATCATCTTTAAATTTGGCATATATATATTTTTTACATCACAGAGACCCGGGGGCGTAAGCAAAGTCATATGAAAATCATATCTACGGAAAAATGAAACACCCTAATATATATATATATATATATATATATATATATATATATATATATATATATATATATATATATATATATATATATATATATATATATATATATATATATATATATAACTGCTATATACACTGCTATATATCTTATATATATATATAATCTTACATCTTACATCCGCTCCCATGAAGGCTCATGAGCCTGTCAGCACGGCCAACCTCTTCTTCCACTCCCTTCTATCTTCCAAGACCCGTTCTTTGATCAGCTGAATCATAGATGGCATTTGGTCTGCTTCCTTCCGGTCTCCAATCCCACCTCCTCCTGGCCACCCAGCCACGCTCCATCCTCTCTAAATGTCCCCACCACCTTAGTCTTGCTTCATCTACTTTGCTAATAATAAGTATCCACTCCAATACATTCTCTAATTCTTTGGTTTCTCACTCTATCCCTCCCCTGGTCTTTACGGCCATCGCTCTTAATAATACATTCATTTAAGCAGTTTGCACTCTGCTCTCCTCTCTTGTTTTCATACTCCATGTTTCTGCCCCATACAGAAGGACCGCGGTGTTAAAATGCTCTCGAAAATTATTATCTTTACCTCCCCTCCAATCTCATTATCCCTGATGATAGGATACAAAGCTCTAACTGTTCTTCAGTACTTATCAATTCTGCTCGCAATCTCAAGGCACTTCCTCCCCTCTCTACCAAAACCGATTTAGATACTTGTTTTCTCTACGTTTTTGCCAATCCACCACACCATTCCTCCCCACCAACTCCTCTCCTTCATCTCTGCTATCATAATTTCTGTTTTATCCCGTTCATGCCAGGCCCTTTTCTCTCAGTTTATCAAAAACCAACGCCACTCTCTTCAGTTTCTCTCCGTCTCACTCCAGCACACCACTTCATCCGCATAAGCAATCACATTTCATCCAAGTCCCTCCACCTCCTCCCTCACTGTCACTTTATTACACATCCAAATATGCCACCAAATCAGAATTTGCGTCTAACAATTTCTCTCCTAGACACCGAATCGGATACCTTTCTCAGATCTATAAATGCGATGTAAGCCTTTTTGTTGTATTCTTCTGTCTTTTCCGTTATCATTCTCAGAAGGGTGAACATAAGATATATGGTGCTTCTATTTGCCTTGTACCCATACTGCTCCTCCCCCAAGTCTGGGTTCCACAATTGCCCTCACTCTTCTTTCAAGTATCCTTTCGTATATTTTTGCCAGATGGTCCAATAACGAAATACCTCTGTAATTATTTCATTCACCCACATTCTCCCTTTCCTATATATATTGGTATAATGATGGTTTTCCCCACATCCCTCTAGAGGCCTCACTTCCCTTCAACGCTTGTTGATAACCAACACTCTTCCCCTTCACTCCCTCTCCCCCCTCTTTTATTAATTCTGGGCAATCCATCTTCTCTCAGGGCCACTTTCATTGTTCATCTTAGTGGGTCTCCTCCAGCTACTTCGGTATTACCCCTCCTCCCTCCTCCTCATCCCAGCTTTCTCCAAAATATTCTGTCCATCTCTTATTTATATCTTCCGGTTATTAACACTTCTCCCTCTTCATCCTTTATGCTCGCTACTTTTTCTTCGATCCCCGATAGGTCTTTGCTAATCGGAAGATTTTCTTCCTTCCCTCCTCGCGTCCTCCCTCAGCTCCTCCCTTTAATTTTGTTGCCTCCACTCTTTGCTCTTCTTTTTCACACTCTCTGTGTTTTCTAGCTATGCCTACAGGGCTCTTGACTGAGACATTCCCGCGTCTCTTAGCCCTCTCATTTTACTGTGCTTCTCTCACAGCTCTCTAACCTCTTCACATTCTTTCTCGTTCCCTCCTATCATGCTATTTCCGAGGGTTTCCTCTGCTGCTTTCATCACTACATTCGAATATCATCCCACTATCTCACATTTCCGCATTCATCATCTGTTCAATGTTTACATTCAATCTTTCTTCATATTCTTGATTTTCCCTGCTCTTTCGGTACCTCCATTTAATACGCTCCCTCTTCTCCCAATCCTGAAGCCTCTCTGCCTTCAAATTATTCAAATCCACTAAACGATTTAATCAGTGGAGGTCCATAGACAACCCAGCAATGCCTTTACATTTTGTACTATTCTTCTAGGTAATGATATAATCTATGACCGATTTCTGGTAAAATTTGTCTGTTGTGCTATATTCCATCTGCACCTTGTAAACCTGTGTGAGATTTCTTTGCTTGAAAAAACTGTTCATGATTTTCATATCCCTTTCTCATGCAGCAAACTATCAAAGGCATCAGGAGCCTCTCTCTCTTCTGTTTCTGACCTCCCTCTGCCCATACGGAGCCCCAATATCACCGCTCTTGCATTAAAAAGTCTCCCATCAGCACAAATATCTCATTTCTCTTCTTCTTTTTCCCTTACTCTTCCATCATTTCCATAAACTCTATTTTTCCTCCATTGTATGCCCCTGCTGCAGGTGCATACGCCTGAAACGGGTATAATTTTTCCTTTTCATCTTGAAAGTGCATGCCATAACCTCTCATGTATACACTCCACACCTGTAAAAATGTGACATCATCAGGTCCCACTATCATACCTACTCCATGCTTCTGACTCCCTCCTTCACACCTTTATACATCAACACAAATCCTCTCCCCAAATTTCTGCCCCTCTCCTCTCCTCACCCTCATCTCCGCCAGTCCCATTACGTCTATCCTCTTCTCCTCCATCACATATCCGAGATCTCCTCCTCCTTTCCACTGTATGTAGCCATAATAAGTGTAGCCCAAATTTTGTTTTATTCCAAAATTGTCCAAATTCTATGTACATTCTCATTTAAAGTTTGGAAAGGACAACTTCAATTCTTTTGATTCTCTAACTATTTGCTTAATAATTAGTGTAATGTTGAACAAATGTTATTACAGAAGCTCCTGTAAGATTTGCATCCTCATATATATATATATATATATATATATATATATATATATATATATATATATATATATATATATATATATATATATATACTTTCTTTCTTATATATATAACTGCTAACTATATATATATATATATATATATATATATATATATTTATTTTGTATTTGCAGGGACCTTAAGTAAAATGTGGTCCACTGAGTATATTTGATTTTTGGAAATGTTATTAGTAATTTTTATTTTTAGGTAAAGAAAAATTAAAATTTGATTTGCTATAAAAGAACTTCTTTATCATCTCTACTTCAAACTGATTAATTTTCCAAATTTCATTTTCCATTTAATTTTTTTAGTTTATATATATATATATATATATATATATATATATATATATATATATATATATATATATATATATATATATATATATATATATATATATATATATATATATATGCTTTCTTTCTTTATATATATATATATATATATATATATATACATATATATATATATATATATAACATATCTATATATATATACTCTGCTAAATATAGATAGTCAGATTTAATCTGATCACAATATGTAGCTAGAGAACGGCAGGTCCCTACAGTAAAACAAATTATATAGTTGGAATCAGCAGAAAATTCTAAGGATGGGATTTGCTTTTTTTTTTTTTTTTTTTTTGAAGTAAATTTTTTTTTTTTAACTAAAGAATACCCTAGGGTAAACCGCGCAAAGATGGCAGGAGTCAGGGGGGTCTCTGGCCTCCCGGTGGACGACGGGGGACTAATCCCCCTCCGGGGATGGTCTCGGAACCCCCACTCTTTGGTCTTTAGATTGTCTGAAGGTTCCTCCGACCATCCCCTCCAGGGTATGAAACATCCCCCTCTGTGGGGGGTAGAGGTTAACGACAACTTAAGAAGAACCAGAACTTGAAAATTAATTTAAAAAAAAAAAACTTTCAAGCTAAATATTAATAATTTATCGGATATCATGCCGAGGTGTGACACAGGGCTACGACACGTCATAAAACCGATGGTCGTAACGAACCCGCGACTTTTAAAGAACCAAAGAGCAGGGGTTCGGAACCATCCCGGAGAGGATTAGTCCCCGTCTCGTCCACCAGAGACCGAGACCCCCGACTCCTGCCATCTTGCGGTTTCCTTGGGAAATTCTTTAGTTAAAAAAAAATTTTTAAAAAAAAAAAAAAAAAAAAAGTTAAATCCCATCATAGAATTTTCATTTGATTCCAATATATTATTCAGACACACTGTAGGACTTTCTCTGGTCTAATATTATTATACGACCGTGCACTATATAGCTCCAGCTCTTTCCAGCCAGCCATGTAGTAATAACAACTATATGTATGTATAACAACAACAGCCAACAGCAATAGCCAACCAATATGGCATATGTACCAGCTCAGCTGTAATAACCCAGCCTTAGCAATAGCCTGTAGCCAGCAGCAATAGCCATGTATGTAAACAATGGCTATTAATAACCAGCCAATAGCCAGCCAGCAGCCAATATGCCAACAACTACCAACAATAATAACAACAACTTTATGTAGTAATAATATGTATATATATATATATATAATATATATATAAAAGGAATTAAAAATACATGCAATTAAAATATGATACAAATAAAAATAAAACTAACAAAGGCGTAAAAGTTCTTTATAGCAAAATCAAGAATTTTTATTTTCTTTACCTAAAATAAAAAAATTATTACCAACCTTTCAGAACTAAATTATTTTTGAGGGACCTGTTGCACAGAATTAATTAACACAGCAGCATATATATATATATAACTATAACTATGCTTCTTTATATATATATATATATAATAACCAATAACCAACATATATATAACTATATATATATATATATATATATATATATATATATATATATATATATATATATATATATATATATATATATATATATATATATATGGGTGCACTTGCCGAATTTCACCAACCACAATAAAAAAGGAGTAGATGTAAAGTTGGTATTGTGTATTCTATTATGCAGCAAGAACTGCCATTCACGCCTTTTTTTCTATTTAAAATTCAATTTAATTTATTTTTATATTTAGCTTTTTCCGTGAAGTTTAAAAAGTATAAAATATTAAATTTAAATGGAAATTGAAACAATTTAAATATAAAGAAATTTAATGTAATGAAATTATTTACCTAATAGTCGTAATATCAGTGTTACTTGTAATATGTTTCAAATTGAAATTATATATGAAAATAAATTAAAACAATTGAAACAAAATAAGAAAGTTAAATGTTTTGTGTACGAGTTCCTTTATCTTTGTCCACATATTTTTTTTTTTTTTAGAAGAGCCACAATCCATATCTAAAAAACTACAACAGCTACCGTGAAAAGGAATACATTGCTGGAATGCTGGTAAAAATTTTAGTGCGGAAAAGAAAAAAAAAAAAAAAAAAAAAAAAAAGCTACAGGGAAAAGGAATACATTTTTGGAATCCTGGTAAAATTTTAGATTTGAAAATGTAAAAAAAAAAAAAATAAAAAGAATTATTGTTAATAATTATAGTAATATGAGTAGAAGGCCTATTTAGAGACCTTTTATACGTTACTCGTTCAAATAAATAGACTTTCTATTAAATTTTGTTTTTGTTTTTAACTAAAGAATACCCCAAGGGTATACCGCACCGATGGCAGGAGTCGGGGTCTCTCGGCCTTCCGGGGAACTACGGGGTAGGACTAATTCCCCCCCTCCAGGCAGGGTCTCGGAACCCCGCTCTTTGGTATTTGGAAGTCGCGGGGGTTCCTCCCCCCTCCCCTACAGGGTATGAAAACGTCCCCCCTGTGTTCCGTCGGCTCGAGCCCCTCTATATTTTACGTGTAATATATTTAAAAATATAATAAAATATATATATATATATATATATATATATATATATATATATATATATATATATATATATATATATATAACACACTACTACTATCTTTTTATATATATATATATATGCTTCTTTCTCTATATTATTTATTCATACCCCCCCCCCCCCCAAAATAGCCAATTTTTGTTTTATTTTTATTTTTTTATTTTTTTAAACATTTTCCGCACTAAAATGTTGCCAGGATTCAACAATGTATTCCTTTCCCTGTTTATTGTGTGTGTGTGTGTGTGTGTATTATTATTATTATTATTATTATTATTATTATTATTATTATTATTATAAACAATATCGAACAAGCAGTAAAGGAAATCTATAAAATGTATTAAATAAATGCAATGTAATATAAATTAATATGCGCTAAGCTCAAAAACCTTAATATATGGTCTTTTCTTCGTATTGTACCAAACCTTTTCCTTTTCGCGAACCATAAGTGCTTTCAATGATTTAAAAATATTTTTCATATAGAATTTTAAAAAATATTTTCTTCTGTTTTACAACAATATTATGATGGTAACTTACAAAATTAGTGGTTGGCGAAACCACAAAGAACCTGCTGCTTATATATATATATATATATATATATATATATATATATATATATATATATATATATATATATATATATATATATATATATATATATATATATATATATATATATATATATATATATATATATATATATATATATATATATATATATATACATATATGGCTTTATAAGATGTTGACTCAGGAACGAAAATCAATAAAAATGTAACGTAATTTCAATGATTTGAGGGTTAAATACATTAGTAAATACTAGTTTTCAAATGTAATTTAATTAATATTAAGAAAAATTAAAAAAGAAATTAACTTTTACTTTTTATTGCTTCACACCTATAATCTTGTGAAGCTCATGTTTTATAAATTACGCAACTCTTTATTTCAGTTTAAATTTGATGAATGTATACGTAAAGTTTGTAGAAACACCTTGACAATAATAAATTGATATTTGATATTTTTATATATTTTATGTTTGGAAGTCCGGGGTGGGGCCTTCGAGGCCCCCTCTATATATCATCCCCGTCCCCCGCAGGCGGAGTGCCCTTCGCAAGCTCGCGGGTCGGGGCAATGTTTATTTAGCATATAACGATGAAAATAATAATTAATAATAATAATAATAATAATAATAAATAATAAATAATAAATAATAATATTATTATTATTAATAATAATAATAATAATAATAATAATAATAATAATAATAATAATAATAATAATAATAATAATAATAAAAATCTTTGTGAATTTCTTAAAAAGAAAATTAAAAACTTTAATACCACTTATATTGAGTAATAGAAATTGCAGAAATAAAGAAAAGGCCCGAAATTCGTAGTTTTTCTTATCGAAAATTTATTATAATAGATCAACATCTTATAAATGTCCTATATATATATATATATATATATATATATGTATATTGTAACTCTAATAATAATATATATATATATATATATATATATATATATATATATATATATATATCTTCTTTATATATACTATATATATATATATATATATGGACAAAGTAACTTAACGGCCACACGGAGACAGGGAGTCGGATCAAAAAATTTCACAGGTAGCCTCATGATGCATAAATAGATGTTCTGTATGGAAAATGAATTTTTTCTTTTTCTGTTCTAGGGTCAAATGAGGGTCAGGTTAGGTCAGGTCAATCCTAGGAAAAAAAAAATTAATTTCACCCCTAGAAAGTCTATACTAATGTTTACCAACTTTAAAACACTACTTATGGACACATCTGATAAAAATACAATAATATTTGAAAAACAAAGACTTATTTTTTCATAACATATATAAAAAGGTTTAGTTGCGAATATAATATTTTCTGCACCTACACCTCTTAATGTGGAGAGGCCAGCGACAAACATCTCCAGAGAACCGAAGGAATTGAAGATGTATTTTGTTTTGAACCTAAAATTTTATCAGTATTCATTCTATGTTTACTCCACATTTGTTTAAAGTTTCTTTAAGTATTTTAACAAAATCTCCGGTTTAAAAGTTTTTTTTTTTTAAATTAACATTCAGTAATAAAATATCCAAACTAGCACTACTACTTTCTAGTAACACGTTTGCTTCATCAAATTGAACTTTATTGGTTAAAATACACAAACTTAAATTTCCCTTTCGTAGTGTCATGGCGCATAATTTTCTAAGTATATTTTAACTTATGTTTTCGAGATTAGTGTAAGATATGATTATTTGTGCAATCTCAGCAGTCTTATTGAATCATAACTTACGAATCGTCTAAAATCATTATTTTGGTTCACAAATATGTTATAACTTCTCCGTCATGTTAAAGAAAGTTCAAAAAAAAATTTCCTTCAGTTTGATGGCAAAAAAAAATATAAAGGCTTTGCATCGTCGTGCCTACATATTTAACAAAGAAACTCCAGAGCAGCTATGAAAACTTCACTACAGGTTTAACGTCTTTCCACCTGGTCTTTTTTATAAACTTTTTTTAAAGTTTCAGAATTAATATTTAAGTTCAATCATTCATATGTGATCTGTTAATTAAAATCTTATATAATAAAAGCTTTATATAAAATGTCAACTTTAAATTCTAAAAAAGTTCGAATCAAAGGTATTTAAATAGACCATAAAAACTTTAATTTATTACCAAACTAGGGTTAAAAATAAAAATAAAATGGAAAAAATTAGATTCACTTTAAATCTGATTTTCTGGTCCGGTTTCCTCACCATTGTATTTAAGTATATATATATATATATATATATATATATATATATATATATATATATATATATATATATATATATATATATATATATATATATATATATATATATATATATATATAATATAATATATAACTATATGTGTATCTATGGAAATTACTTTCTTAATAATATAATAATATATATAATAATATCTTGAAATTTATTCAGGGAACACCCTCACCATTATTATTTAATATATATATATATATTATATACTTAATATATAACTAACTCTATATATATAATAATAATAGTATAATATGCATACTATATATATATATATATATATATATATATATATATATATATATATATATATATATATATATCTGTGTATTCAATATTTTTGTCAGTTTTTAATATTTAGATGTATTCCTTCCATATATTGACGCTCTCCTTTCTTTTCATTTTCTTTCTTCCCTGATTTGGTGATTTTCTTCGTTTTTAGGACTTCGTTATTATTCTGTGCATTTCTTCTTTATCTTCGTTTCTACCGCATTTGGAAGCTTTTCTTTCAATTTTAGATAGTGATCCATATCATTAATCAGTCTTCGCATTTCTTTCATATTTTCATCCATTACTTCCATGTTTAGACGCATTTCCATATTTAGACTCATTTCACTGAATAATTTACACTTTTCTTCCCAGTTCTGTGGTCTTTCAAAGACTCTTTGGGACCTTAGAATTTGGCGCATATCTTCAATTATTCTGTACATTTCTTTCATATTATTCTCAATTTCTTCCATTCCTAAACTAATACATTCCATATTTCGACTCTTTTCTCTCAATTTTTTGCCCTTTTCTTTCCAATTTTGGGCCTTTCCTTCCACGCTTTGAGACCTTAGATTTTCGCATATATCTTCAATTGTTCTCTGCATTTCTTTTATATTTCCGTTGATTTCTTCCATATTAAGATTCATTTCTTTAATATTTCGACGCTTTCCTCTCAATTTTTCCCCCTGGTTTTGGGATTTTCTAATCAGTCTTTGGGACCTTAGAATTTGGTGCATATCTTCAATTATTCTGTGCATTTCTTTCATATTTATGTCAAAATCTTCCATTTCTATACTCATATCTAGACCAATTTCTTCCATTTTTAGACGAATTTTTCCTCAAATCTTTGCACTTTCCTTCCCAGTCTTGGGGCTTTCCTTTCAGCATTTGAGACCTAATATTCTGCCCAATATCTTCAATTATTATGCTCATATCTACCATATTATCGTCCAATTCTTCCATTTTAAAACTCATTTCTTTAAAATTGTGCCACTTTTCTCTCAATTTTTTGTTATTTTCTTCGAGGCTTCTTCCATCCAGGTTTTGCAGTTCTTTGCACTGATTTTGTCGCAGATTTTCCAAGTATTTGCGACATTTTTTAAGTTCATTGCACACTTTATCCATGTATTGATCATTTTCTACAATTTGGCTACTTTCTTCAAGGTTTGAGAATTTACCTGTATTTTGGTGGACTTTTTCCTGATTATAGGACATCTCTATTTCTGATACCGTCCAACACAAAAATAACGAATATCTATCTATATCTAAGAAAAAATATCAATAGATGTTTGGATCTACTTTGCACCTAATAGAAGTATGCACTCGATTTTTGAAAATTAAAAAGAAAAAAAAAACTTTATGTAACCTGGAATTTAGCTTAAATTCTTAAACAGTTCGAGTCAAATTTTCACTTTTAATAAAATAATAATCCTTCCATTCAAAATATAAATCAAATAGACCCAATTTTCACTTTTAATAAAATAATAATCCTTTCATCACAAAATATAAATCAAATAGAGATAATTAGAACTCTATTAAAATGAGGATTAAATATTTCTTAAAACTTTACAAGAAATTTCTTTTATATTTCGAAGTTAAAACTAACGTAAAATTAGAGAACATCTCATTTAGATTTCATTGTATGAATAAGAATGCTATATGGTTGGTTGGTTGTTTATATATATATATATATATATATATATATATATATATATATATATATATATATATATATATATATATATGTTTTATATATATATATGATGAACAAATCAATAACCAACCATATATATATATATATATATATATATATGCTATATATATATATATATATATATAATATATATATATATATCGTATCTCTGATTGGGACAGAGAAAACGAGGTAGTTTTAAATATCTTAAAAAGACAATTCCTTCATCAATCTACTCCACATAAACTTAGTCTTCCACACAACTATATCTTCTTCGAAAAACAACTCAAATCTTTTATTTTCTGCTGCTGTTAATTTTCTTGGCATATATATATATATATATATATATATATATATATATATATATATATATATATATATATATATATATATATATATATATATATATATATATATATATATATATATATATATATATATATAATTTGTCGTATACCTTCTCGCCCCCTGACCACTCTCTTCAGTGGCCACACCTCACTAAAATACCCTGCCACCGCCGCCGCCGCCGGCCTCCTCCACAGATTGTTTAGGGTTGTAATTTCCCAGGTTGTTCTGGGAAGATGGTTAGAGGGACAGTCGAAGAAGAAATTATACACAGTTTCCAGGGCCTAGTTGCACTTTGTGCAGCTTTTTGAGGTAGTTTGGTTGATGTTGAATCTATTTTTGTAGTGTTGCAAGTTTGGGTGGTGGCCGCATCTTAATTTGGGTAAAGATGCCTGGATGGTTATAGGAACGGAGTTAAATTCAGATGCTATTTCTGGCGTGTGATCATTTACTATATTATTTGATTGTCTATTTCTTAAATCTTTTTTTACGTTAGGTGAGTGTGTTTTTGTTTGGAATGTGAGATCTTGTTTTGTGGGGTTTGGATAATACCTAAGATTTTTTTGTATAATATGGCTGGAGAAGAAAGTTGTTATAGTCTGTGATTAGTGGGGTTAGAGAATGTAGTTGACAAGGGTATTGTGGTGATTTTTTTTTAGTGATGGGCGGATGAGTAGTTTGTATATTGTGATAGATATCTGTTTGTTATTTTTGATGTCAGTGCCTGTTATGGGTCTTGGGGATGTTTAATTTCTTGTTTGCTGGCGTTGTTGCTTTCTATGTGTTTTGAGAAAGTTAGTGTGTGTCCAGTATTACTCCTAGAAATTTGAATGCTTTATTTAGTGGGATAGCTATGTTATTTAGGGAAATTTGGGGTTTGGCGGTACAGAGTTGAAGGTTTGTTGTGATTAGTGTAATTGAGATTTGCTTGGTGATGCTGACATTCTATTGTCCGTTAGCCAAATCTGTATTTGGTTGATGTATTGTTTGGTTAGAAGAGATGCTGTGTTTAGATTCTGGTGTGTGTTGAAGTTATGGTAATGTCATCAGCGCAGGTTATGTTTATGTTTGTATGGTCTGTTTGTGGCTGTGGTATATCTGCTGTGAATAGGTTGAAGAGTGTAGGGGGATATGATTGCTCTTTGGGGTGCACCCTTTTTAATGTTTAATTTGCGTGATTTCGTGTTGTTAATCTGAATTTGGGCTGTTCTTCCCGATAGGAAATTTGATTACCATTTCTTTAAGTTAGTGGGGATGTTTGATTTTATTATTTTGTCTATTAGATCATGTCCGGAAACTGTGTCGAAAGCCTTGTTTATGTCGATTGATATGAGTAATGTTTTATATGTGGGCCTGAGATTTAAGCCGTCTATTATTGGTTGTATAATGTTTGTCAGAGCTGTTGTGGTTGAATAGTTTTGTTGGAAGCCATGTTTGAACTTTTGTTTGGGGAGGTTTGGTTTTATTTTATTCAGTATGAGCTTTTCTAGGAGTTTACACAAGGTGATATCAATGAAATTGGGGGATAGGAAGAGGGGTTTGAGGGATCTTTCTCTGGTTTTAACTTTGGGACGATAATTGCTCTTTTTCACCTGTAGGTTTGGTTTTTTGTTAGATGGGTTTGAAAATTATTTGAAGTATGTGTTTTGATTAGGTTTGTAATTTGTGTACTTAAATAATTGATTTGTGTTTTAATTTGTTGTGTTTGCTGTGCTGATTTTTTTTGGGTACTTTTCGTTGTTTAATCAAGCTTGAGGTTTCGAGTGTGAGTGTTGGGTTGTATTTTTTGATGTATTGCCTAGGCATATTTATGATTGCGGCCTTTTGAATTACTAAAGTGAGGCTTTGGCTGCTGTGTTTAGTGTTATGGTATTTGAGATTATTGGTTGTGTATTATCTTCCATGTATTCTGAGAATTTTGTCCAATCTGCTTCTTTGTAATTTGTGTAAGTTTTCCTGAAAGTGTGGTTGGGTTTGTTGGTAATTTGGTATTTTATGATTATGGGAGGTGGTTGGAGTTTATGTCGGTTTGTGCTGACCATTGAAGTTTTGGATGAAGGTCTGGGGATGTATTCGATTTTAGATTGGTTTGTTTGTGGTGGAATTCCAGGGTGGAAATTTTAATTATTGAGGATGTTAAGACGAACTATATTTGATATTAAGTGACTTTCTCTTTGATGTGCGCTTTGGGCTTTATACAAAGTAAAAGAAAGAGAGAAAGAGATAAAGGGAGAAAGAGAGAAAGAAAGAAAGGGAGAAGGAGAAAGAGGAGAGACCTCTTCCCCACCCATTATTGCTTTTGGGTTGGTGACTTATCAAGGTATTACTAGAATTGGGGAGGACTGCTCCGGATCATGGTCTTGGTTCTTCATTAATTTTTGAAATATTCCTTGCCTTTTCTTTTTAATTTTCACTTTCTTGAAAAATTACCTTTTTTCTTTACGGTACTTGTTGTTCTTACCCGAAACTCAAATGTTTGAGAGCATAAATAGCAATCACTTTCATGTTTCCTCTACCACCTATATCCTTAATTTTCACTCATAGGAGGTTATTTGTGGGTGTTTACAACGACATTGTCTGTTCTAGTGATACTAATTTAGCCTTTAGAACTTTCCGCTTATTGGCTTACGCTTTCTTACAAATAAATGGTTAAATTTATTTGTTTATATATCTGATGAGTATTATCTATTCTAAACTATTAGACTAACAAAAAAAAAATACTAATATTTATCTGAATTTCTCATTCTTTGTGATTTCCCTATTCAAAAACATTACTTTCTAGTACTCAAGGTACAGCTGGTAGCGTGCATGCCATTTCTGTCAAAAACAATGAGCATATAATGCAGTTCCCTACACGTATCCTTGATCGTCTTGGATACATTATTATAGCACCCAAATTTATCTTACTTTAAATCAATATATTTATATGGTCAATCTTTAAACACCTAATTCATGGTTCCTCCTATCACCCTCATTCTCTGATCCTTGATTTATTCTTCATCTGCAGGAAAATTCCAACATTATATATATATATATATATATATATATATATATATATATATATATATATATATATATATATATATATATATATATATATATATATATATATATGTGTATATATTTATTTAAATTATATAATAATAATAATAATAATATATATATAATAATATATATATATATATATATATATATATATATATATATATAATAATATATATAATATAATATATATATAATATATAATAATATAATATATAATAATAATAATATATAATATAATAATAATAATATATATATGTAATAATATGTATAAATAACAATAATATAATATAATAATATGTAATAATAACCAATAATAATAATAATATATATATATATATATAATAATAATAATAATATAATAATATATATATATATAATAATATGCATTCTTATCTATAATAATAATAATAATAATAATAATAATAATAACATGTATATATATAATATATATATATGTATGTATATGGCATATGTATATATATATATATATATAACCTTAATAATAATATATATATGTATAATAACAACAATAATAACCGGAATAATAATAATATGTATATATGTATATATATAATAATAATAATATATATATATATATGTATTATAATAATATATATATGTATATATATATATATATATAATAATAATATATATATGTATAATATAATAATATAATAATAATAATAATAAATATATATAATATATAATAATAATAATAATAATAATATAATATATAATATATAATATATAATATATAATAATAATATATATATATATATAATATATATATATATATATATATATATATGTATATATAATATATATATACCTATATATATATATATAAATAACATATATATATATATATATATATATATATATATATATATATATATATATATATATATATATATATATATAAATATAATAATATAAATATATATATATATAATATATATATATATATATATATATATAATATATATATAATATATATATATATATATATATATATAATGAGGATGCACAAGTGTTTATATATTAGCCTCTGCACCTACAGTATGTGATATCTACACCTCTGAATGAGATAAGGTCAGCGACAAAACTCAAAATAACCGAAGGAATTAAAGGTGTATTTTGATTATTTTTAATGTAAAATTTTAGTAGGTTTCATTTTAGGTTTATATTCCACATTTGTATAAAATTCCTTTCAGTATTTAAACAAAACTTCCATTTTGAAAGTTTAGTAATTTTAGTTTCAAAAAATTAACATTCAGTAATAAAAGACCCAAAGTAGCACTAGTGCTACTCTTTATTTAAGGTTACTACTAACACCTTTGCTTCACCAAATTTAACTTTATTGGTTAAAATACACGAACTTAATTTTCATTTCGTAGCTTCATGGCGCATAATCTTTAAA
>JABUQX010146059.1:32500-35000 GCA_015478945.1 Trachelipus rathkii
ATACGAGCATAACTGGTTACATCCGAAGATCTAAACATATATACAAATATTTGAATACATAAAAATACAATAATGTTATATATACAGAAAATAAAGGTGCATTCAAACACAAGCATATTTGGTTATATCCGTTAGATATAAACAAACATACAAACATTTAAATGCATAAAAATACAAAAATGTTCATACATAATTATTGATATGAAACAATTGAATTATTCACAAGTTAAATAGGCCACATCGATCGAACGTTGAATCCAATGAAAGGTCCAGTATAAGGCGTTTCTAATGTATCCATGATTTGATCAATGCGCACGTAAATAGTTTTCAAAGCTGTAGTTACGAGAGAAACATTGCTTGACATATGTAGAGACGAAGTTGCTTGAAATTTAAGTCCTTTATTTGAAAAATTTCTTCATACATAAAAGGGAGCGGTCACAGAACCATTTAGAATTCGAAAAAGGAATCAGAGTTCGTAGTGGAATCCAAAAATGAATTTCTGCCCATAATCCAAACTTAAAATGATGAAAGAAATCCATACCGTAAAAGAAGTTACATATGTAGAGACGAAGTTGCTTGAAATTTAGGTCCTTTATTTGAAAAATTTCTTCATACATAAAAGGGAGCGGTCACAGAACCATTTAGAATTCGAAAAGGAATCAGAGTTCGTAGTGGAATCCAAAAATGAGTTTCTGCCCATAATCCAAACTTGAATGATGAAAGAAATCCATACCGTAAAGGAAGTTTGCTATGTCTAGCGATGAATCCTCGAACTGTGATAGTTGTGAAAAGATGAAGACCATAATCCAAAATTAGAAATGAAAATTGAAGTTCAGTATCGATAATGTTCGTTTGCTTGAGTCATTTTCTCCGAGTGTTCTGATTGGAAATTAAGTATTATTTTTGTTTTTTCTTTTTCTTCATTTTTCTTTTTTTTTCTTTAGTTATCAGAAGGCGTGATCGAAGTTCTGGGTGTTCTTCTCCGGGTTCACCAATTATATAGGGCACGACTTGCTAAGATGGTGGCTTATTTTGTGAGCAAGCACCCTATATAAGAGGATGGTAATTTAGAAATCCATATTTGAAATGATGTTTTTATTCAACATAAGTAAAATATGCAATGAAAGTATAAAAGTAACAAAAGTCCCTTCTGTTGAGATACTCTCTCTTCGTAGGCAAATTGGTAGTCACAGCCTTTTCCAGCGCGTTTTCCACAATTGCCTCTGACTCTTCGTTTAGCGAAAATTTGTGATCGAAATTCAAGTCGCAGCCCTTTCCTTGAAATTTATCTCTCTTGCCGGGAGGATTTCTGGAGAGAGTATCTTGAGTGAATTTATTTCTTCTGATTCTTATTGTTAATTTTTCTGACTGACTTTATCTGACTGAAGAGTATCTCAACAGGACGGGTTTATATATCATTTCATTTCGACTTATGCTAAAATTTTGCTCGCGCAAATCTTAGCATAAGTACGAACATAAATTAAAATTTTTACAAATTTATAGTCAATGTACATATATAATAATAATAATAATAATAATAATATATAATAATAATAATAATAATAACTATAATATGTATGTATATATATATAATATATATATATATAATAATAATAATATCTAAAAAACATAAAAAAAATAATAATAATAAAATAATAATAATGTTAGTTTTAATGTAAAAAATGCAATAATAATAATAATAATAATAATATAAATATAAAAATAAATATATATAATATATGTGGTAACAATATGTATCTCTTTATGTAATATCACAACAGCATCTTAATATTTATATTAAAAAGGTTATATTGATGTAGAAATAACCATTGAAAAGCCAACGGTTCGTATAACAATAATAATAATAATAATAATATGTAATAATAATAATATAATATATATATATATACCTATATATATATATATGTATAATATATATATATATATATATATATATATATATATATATATATAATAACATATATATATATATATATATATATATATATATATATATATATATATATATATATATATATATATATATATATATATATATATATATATATATTATATATATATTTATATATATATATATATATATGACTAGAGAAAATATATATATATATATATATATATATATATATATATATATATATATATATATATATATATATTCTTGTTTGATTTAAACCAAATTGTTTAAACCATCATGTTTTTTATTTAAATCAACAAAAAAAATGATTTTTAGGATTTTATTCCTAATAAAAGTAATACAAAAATTGCTTTAAATAAAAGCAAATAGTTAATATATTCTAATCATATATCTATATAATAAATAAATAGGAGGATGCCATATTAAGTAAAAATTGACTAATGAAAAACTGATAAATCAAAATACGTTTACAATAATCAAAAACAAATAACTCTTAATCAAATTAGAAAATTGCTATTAATATATAAAAGTAAATAAACATTTTTAAGAATTAGTTTCTCAGTT
>JABUQX010146059.1:50000-57193 GCA_015478945.1 Trachelipus rathkii
CTATGGTTGATGGAGCGACTTCTTCTTTTTCTGTCAATAGTGGAGTTCCTCAGGGTTTCGTCTCATCTCCTACTTTATTCCTACTTTTCATTAATGATCTTCTCACCTGCACATCTAACTCTATCCACTCACATGTAGATGACTCGACCCTTCATTCTTCAACTCATTTCAATTCTGCTCCCTCTTTTACTTCTAGAATTGCCTCTCGTCTTAATCTTTCCGATTCTATTCTCGCTGCTAGATAGAATTTGCGGGTGGGGTCGTCTCAACCTTGTGAAATTCAATTCTTTAAAAACCCCTCTCTAAAATACCTTCTAACTTTCCTATCTCTTTCGACGGTTCTCTCGTCTCTCCTGTTGACAATATAAACATCCTTGGCCTTAACATAAACAAAAAAATGTCTTGGAAACCTCACATCACAACGGTTGCTGGGGCGGCCTCAAAGAAACATGTTCTGTTTAGACTGCAGGGCTTTTTTTCCTCTTCTCGGATTACTCAGCTGAACAAGGGTCACATCCGGCTTTGTATGAAATTATGTTCTCATATCTGGGGCTCCTGGTTTCACCAGGCTTTTGGACAGGGTCGAGAAAAACCAAAAGGCTTATAAACTGTTATGTACTTTCCAGTTCACTTGAACCTCTATCTTGCGCGATGTTGGTGCTTTATCTCTTTTCTATAGGTATCGCAGCGGCAGGTGTTCAGAGACTTACCGCTCGCGTACCACCACCTTTATGACGCCCTCTAGCACAAGGGGTGCTGTATCAACGCACGAGATATTGTGTAGATATTGGTAACTCCAGGCTAGTTTGCTGCGGTGTTTCCTTTTTTCCTTCCACCACTGTTCTGTGGAACTCTCTTCCATCTTCTGTGTTTCCTGCTGAATTTAATCTCCCTCACTTTAAAGCCTGCGTCTATGTTCATCTGCGTAATTTGCGCTAGCGGATGAAATTTTGGCGTGCAACATCCCCTCCTTGAATAGGGCTCTGCCGTGAGTGGTGGTGATAACAATAAAAAAAAAAAAAAAAATTAAGACGGTTAACGTTAACGATTAACGTTAACTTCCGCTACATTCTTTACCGATAAACGCTTTAATGATTAACGTCGTTAATATTTTTTGTTAACGATTAAAAATTAACGACGTTAACTTTCTCATTAACGGTGCCCACCTTTGTGTATATATATATATATATATATATATATATATATATATATATATATATATATATATATATATATATATATATATATATATATATATATATATATATATATATATAACTATATATATATATATATATATATATATATATATATATATATATATATATATACATATATAACAATAATAATCACATAATACTATTGTATATAATAAAATAATTTCTTATAATATATATATATATATATATATTTAGGTATATATCAATATATGTAATAAAAATAATAAGTATTTAATAACATATAAAAAATAATATATAATAATAATATGTATATGTATGTAATAATAATATAATAATAATAATATATATAAATAATAATAATAATAATAATAATATATAATAATAATATATAATATATAATAATATGTAATAATATGTAATATATATATATATAGTAATAATATATATATATATATATATATATATAATATAATAATAATAATAGCATATATAATAATAATATATAATATATATGTAATAATAATAATAATAATATGTATAATATATAATAATAATAATAATAATAATAATAATAATAATATATATATATGTATATATATATAATAATATAATAATAATAATAATATAATTAACCCGTATGTGATATTACCTATAAAATAATAATAATAATAATAATAATAATAATAATAATAATAATAATAATAATAATAATAATAATAATAATAATAATAATAATAATAATAATAATATATATATATATATATATATATATATATATATATATATATATATATATATATATATATATATATATATATATATATATATAGTGAGGTGGAAAAATGAAAATTGGTTGGGCGATACCGGTACATCGGTACTTCGAAAAATAGCTTGGGCGATACCAGTACTCGGTACTTTGTGAAAGCGTTTGGGCGATACCGGTACTCGGTACTGTATCGCCGGTACATCGATACATCGATACATTTTCATATATGTGGAAAAACAATACTGATAAATGGAATTTCAATAAATAGTTATAATATTACTATAAGGCAAATAGATTTATGTTGTTTCTGTGCTATCTCTTTTAGATTAATTTATATATATATATATATATATATATATATATATATATATATATATATATATAAAAAAAATATATATATATATATATATATATATTTTTTTATATATATTTATATACACATATGTATATTCTAACTACCTATTTATCTCTGTATATATATATATATATATATATATATATATACATATATATAAATATATATATATATATATATATATATATATATATATATATATATATATATATATATATATATATATATATATATTTTTTTGCTATCTTTTATATATATATATATATATATATATATATATATATATATATATATATATATATATATATATATATGCAACAAGGGAATATTTCCGTAATGATGGCAATTATTATTATTAAATTTGTTGGAATAAAAGGTGTCTTAATTAAATCGGAGAGTTATTTTTGCTAATCATTATAGGTTATCGCGTATGCACAGTATGCGAATTTCTCATGAACCTCCGAATTTTCAATAAAACCGTGTAGTTTCGATGCTGAAATTGCATTCTATGGCAGAAATTATGTAGTTTTCATTGAGACCGTCATCCAGATCCAAAACATTGTTTCCTGGCAATCCTCGTGGAAAGATATTTGCAACATATGTGTCAGCGGGGAATAGTTACTACCAATAGTTAGTTGTAATACGTTCAGAAAAGGCTGAATGGGGGTAGAAACCCATATAAATCCTCCATGAAGGGCATATCACATTTATGTGTAATATTTAATATTACATTTGCTACTATTGTCAACCAACTAAATTATGAATTTCGAAGTTAATATGACACACTACTCTGTTGGGGATCGGTATTCCAGTATAATCGTACAACAGTCAGCGGAGCACTTACGAATGTATAATCGTGTGTCTTAGCACAGCTATTTAATTGTAACATCCGATAACACTATGCCTAATAATATGTATACAACCCAGTAACTTACGGATATGGTTGAGGCGTTTATTCTTGAAGACAAGAATGCCCACAGAGCTACGGAGGTGTATAGACGGAGATATCCAGATCGTTTGGAACCGCATTCCACTATAATGTACAGATTGTACACAGGTTTTCAAGAATAAGGTTCGACCAACTCACCATCTCGCCACCCAAGTCAACCTCCCACCCGTACCCTTGACATGGAGTTTGACTTTCTATTGTATACCACGGAACACCCAACAACCTACTTACGGCAGACAAGAACGGTACGGTGCATTCTACATATGTACAACATTTTTCATTACAGAGCACACATTGTGCACGGTCTGCATCCCTGCGATCCCGGACGTTGGTTGTAGTTCGTAGTCCAAATGTGTTCCATGTTTGACAATAAACTTGACGGGCAGCTCCGTATTTTGTGGACGGATGAGGCCAGGTTTACCAATATTGGCACGATTAATGGGTGGAATTATCGGTACTGGACCGAGGAAAACACCGCATATCACCTACAGCACGCGACACCAGGTAGTTTACTCCATAAATGTGTAGTGTGAACTGCTAGATAATATACTGATCGGGCCGGACATTTACCATAGAAACCTAGATAGCGAATGAAATCAAGAATTTCTGGACACTACTTTGTCAGACCTTCCTCGTGACGTACCATTACAGACACGTCAAAATTTGTACTACCAGCATGAAGGATGCCCAGCACATACAACAAGGGCTGTGCAACATCATCTAAACGTAACACACCCCGGTAGGTGGATAGGAACATGGGGTCCTATTCCGTGGCCTCCTAGATCACCGGACCTTACTCAACTGGAGTATTACCTGTGGGGCTACCTGAAGAATCGTGTCTACGGTGGGTACACAACACCGATAGCATCAGTTAATTACCTCTTAAGTCGAATCACTCACGCTTGTCCGATAGTCGACTCCAAAAATATCACATTGGCAACATGACAAGGGTGGATCAGACGGGCTGAACTTTGCGTATGGAATAAGAGCAGACATTTCGCGCACCGCGTATAATGTATACATGCATATACGATGAAGAATGTACTACATAAATCAGAAGGTACTACAGGAAAGGATTTCATACTATACCGAAATAATACTTATGTATGGACTGTAAATAAACGGATGTGTTACAGAGTTATAAATCATTTCTGTTATAAATCATAACTGTTCATCGTAACTAACTATTAATAGTACCTAATATAAACGTACGCTGTATATGGGGGTTTCGGCCCTCATTCACGATGTTCTAAACCTATTACAACTAACATTTGTTGGTAACTATTACGGCAGCAGCACGTATTTTTCCGCGTGTATTGAGAGGTAACTACCATTTGAATCGAGATGACTGTCTCTATGAACCCTAAATAATTTTTGCCATAAAATGCAATTTAATTATCGGAACCACACGGTTTTATTGAAAATATGAACATAACAAACCTTACATACCACACACACACACACACACACACACACACACACACACACACACACACACACACACACACACACACACACACACACACACACACACACACACACACACACACACACACACACACACACACACACACACACACACACACACACACACACACACACACACACACACACACACACACACACACACACACACACACACACACACACACACACACACACACACACACACACACACACACACACACACACACACACACACACACACACACACACACACACACACACACACACACACACACACACACACACACACACACCCACACACACACACACACACACACACACACACACACACACACACACACACACACACACACACACACACACACACACACACACACACACACACACACACACACACACACACACACACACACACACACACACACACACACACACACACACACACACACACACACACACACACACACATATATATATATATATATATATATATATATATATATATATATATATATATATATATATATATATATATATATATATATATATATATATATATATATATATATATATAATATATATATATATATATATATGAGACCTGTTGTGTTATAGGAAGAATGGGTCATTTTTGAATTTAAAAAAATAAGTAAAAAATTAAAAAATTGCTAGAGCATTAATAAATAGCATTTATAGCAACTTTAGATGCTAAATGAATGCATGGCACATGGAACGCGGTAAATGAATGCATAGTTTACAGGGAGCTTCCCTCCCCGTGCCCCACCGACCCGTGAGTGCTGGAAATATAAAATATATCTTTATTCTTTTTGGGCCTTTACCTTTTTGGGCCTAGCTTTTTTCGACCAACCCTTCCGTCTTCCATGGGTCATTTTTGCAATTTTTCGGCCACCCTAATTTTTTGGCCACCCTAATTTTTAACCCTAATTTTTTGGCAACCCTAATTTTTTGGCCACCCTAATTTTTAGCACCCTTTCGAAGAAAGGGTGCGCCAAACGGTTGCGTTAGCAACCGTTGTACGTATTGCCCCCTATTTTACGCCCCCCTAATTTTTTCGACCATGGGTCGGGTCAATTTTGCCCACGGTAATTTTTGATGTGTCTTTAGGGGCTTAGCCCTTTTGCTTGATGTCTCGATCCTCAGCACCCGCAGGTGCATTTTCGCCCTGCGCCCGCGCCGCGCGTGCCTTCCCGCAGGCGTTTTCGGCGATGTTCCAGCCAAATCGCGTGGGCCCATAGGCTCATTTTCCGCGTTCCCCGCCCGAACGTGGCCTCCACCCAGCCTACACCTACACCTACACCTAGCATCCGCCCAGCTTACACCTACACCTACACCTAGGGCCATCCAGCCTGTACCTACACCTACACCTATATATTTGTTTTCATTGTTATATATATATATATAATAATATATATATAATATATATATATAATAATAATAATATATATCTAATATAATAATAATGTTAATTCTTATATATATTATTTTCATTATTTATATATATATATAATAATAATATATATATATATATATAATATATATATATATATATATGTATATATATATATATATAATATATATAATAATAATAATAATATGTATATATAAAATATTGAGAATGGAAATATATATAATAATGTATGTATATATGTAATAATAATAATAATAATAATAATAATATATGTAATAATAATAATAATAATATATATATATATATATATATATATATATATATATTTATTTTCATTATTTATATATATATATATATATATATATATATATATATATATATATATATATATATATATATATATATATATATATATATATATATATATATATATATATATCTATCCTATGGTATAAGTCAAGATGCTGGCAGAGACCAATTGCGCATCCTTAGGCTCGTCCTCTTGACATCTATCGCCCCGCCTCCTTTAATAGCATTAACGAATCACATTGGCGAATTGTAATATTTTACATATTTGCATTTTTATGGTCTATGTAATTAGGTAAAATTTAATTAGCTCTTTGGAGAAACACACGAAGACCTTTTTCCAATAAGATATAAAAGGATTATCTTTCTAAAGATGTTTCTTTAAGATATAAAAAGAATAAACCATTTTTATGGCCTATGTAATTAGATAAAATTTTAATTAACTTAAGAACTTTTGAGAAAAACAAATAAAATACTTTTTCAGATGATGGATCATAAAGAAGGGAAACCATTTTTATGGTCTATGTAATTAGGTAAAATTTAATTAGCTCTTTGGAGAAACACACGAAGACCTTTTTCCAATATGAAGATATAAAAGGATTATCTTTCTAAAGATGTTTCTTTAAGATATAAAAAGAATAAACCATTTTTATGGCCTATGTAATTAGATAAAATTTTAATTATCTTAATCTCATTTGAGAAAAAACAAATAAAATACTTTTTCAGGTGGTGGGTCATAA
>JABUQX010146060.1:0-10000 GCA_015478945.1 Trachelipus rathkii
CTTATTTTAAGTTCAAACAATATCAGGTAAAATATTTATGAATGGATTTCGAACGTCATATTCATCTGTATTCAGTGATGGAAAATATTAGTTTAATTATTCTTCTAGAATTGTTAAATGCTCAACTATAATTAAAGTCATTTCTTTAATGTTGGTTTTACCAAGTAGTGAAAACATTTCAAAGCTACCATTTTTAGCCCTTGTTTTCCAAATTGCTATTTTTTCCCGAAATACAATCAGTTTATCTGTCGAAGTAAGAATATTTTCATTTTTACATTGCAAGGTTGTGTTCAGACTATTAAGATGTGTAAATATCTCTATCAAATATTCCAGTCTAGAAATCTAAAATTTCCATTTTAAATAGTCACAGAAACGTTGGTGTTTTTCTCCTTCAAAAAGGCAAGTAATTCTTTCTGGAGTTCATGTATGCGACTTAAAACCTCTTCTCTTGATAGCCACCCGACTTGCAAAGTTCAAACAAGTTCAAACAAAATTAGGTAAAATATTTATGAATGGATTTCGGACGTCATAATCTTCTGTATTCAGTGATGGAAAATAATAGTTTAATTTTTCTTCTAGAATTGTCAAATGCTCAACTACAATAGGAGTCATTTCTTTTATGTTGGTTTTACCAAGTAATGAAAACATTTCAAAGCTACCATTTTTAGCTCTAGTTTTCCAAATTGCTATTTTTTCCCGAAATGCAATCAGTTTATCTGTCGAAGTAAGAATATTTTCATTTTTACATTGCAAGGTTGTGTTCAGACTATTAAGATGTGTAAATATCTCTATCAAATATTCCAGTCTAGAAATCTAAAATTTCCATTTTAAATAGTCACAGAAACGTTGGTGTTTTTCTCCTTCAAAAAGGCAAGTAATTCTTTCTGGAGTTCATGTATGCGACTTAAAACCTTTTCTCTTGATAGCCACCCGACTTGCAAATATGCAAGATTTTATATTATTTTAATATTAATGATTTATATTAAGAGTTTTATTTCATATTTTACTCATTTTTAATATAATTTTAATTCTTTCGCGGCGCACCCAGCTATACTTCACGGCGCAGGGTTTGCGAAACACTGTGCTAGGTCAAAGCCTAAATTATTTAAGTCTGATAGGCTTAATATCATTATTAATATTGCTAGGGATATTATTATTATTACCATGAATATTAATATTATTATTTTATTATTATTATTATTATTATTATTATTATTATTATTATTATTATGAAGACGGTTAACGTTAACGATTAACGTTAACTTCCGTTACATTCTTTACCGATAAACGCTTTAATGATTAACGTCGTTAATTTTTTTGTTAACGATTAAGGATTAACGGCGTTAACTTTCTCATTAACGGTGCCCACCTTTGTGTATATATATATATATATATATATATATATATATATATATATATATATATATATATATATATATATATATATATATATATATATATATATATTATATTTATTATATATATATACATATATCCTTTATCTAATTATATATAAAGAGAAAAATCTATTTATATATATATATATATATATATATATATATATATATATATATATATATATATATATATATATATATATATATATATATAAAAAATATATATATTTGTAAATATATATTAATTGATATGGAAATAACATCCATCCCGCACCCTTTTGCGTGGAACATCCCATCTCGCTGAACATAACATCCGCATCCTCACTTAACGGCACATCCGCATCCTCTTTTGAAAAATGAGGATGTTTTCTACATTTGATTTTGATTAAATGCATATAAAATAAATATTATTTGGCATCTTTATCATGGGAGTTTATGGGAATAATTGTAATTTTGAATTTCGATTTCTGTATATATATATATATATATATATATATATATATATATATATATATATATATATATATATATATATATAAATATTTTATCTTTATATCTATATAACTATATATATATATATATATATATATATATATATATGGGCATTATATCGCATGTTACTCCTGAATTTTTTATGCGGGAAAAATGGTATAAAATAAGAAAGACGGAGGTATAAAATATAACTTTAGTTTACCCAAAAATTTAAGTATTTACCTTAAAATTATTAAAATAACGATATATTAATTATTGATTTTCGCTCCTGGGTCAACCACTTATAAATAGCCTATATATATATATATATATATATATATATATATATATATATATATATATATATATATATATATATATATATATATATATAAATATATATATATATATATATATATATATATATATATATATATATATATTAGTGATAGACATGACATGACATGTTTATATATATATATATATATATATATATATATATATATATATATATATATATATATATATATATATATATATATATATATATATATATATATATATATATTTAATCATGTCATGTCATGTCCATCACTAATATATATATATGCTAATATATATATATATATATATATATATATATATATATATATATATATATATATATATATATATATATATATATATATATATATATAATATATATATATATATAAATATATATAATTATTGTAAAAATCTTTGGTATCTTATAAAAAACGCAAAAATAAAGGTAAAAGTTCCTATAAAGGTATGACGTAATGTGCTTAGTTTTCCGTCTGGCTGGCTGTATGTGTTTTTTACAAAATATTTTGTATCTACCAAACCAAGTAGATTACAAACCTTATATTTTGGGATTAGTACTGTTGTGTGTAGTGCTAATGACGACAAAAAGAAATATCAAATTTACTATAAATTTAAAAATTGCGGCCGTTATAAATTTAAAAGTAAGAATAGGACAATTGGTCCAATTAAAATTGATGAAAATTTAGTGAGTTCAGATAAGGAGTTGGTCAACATTTTCAATGCTTATTTTGCTTCAGTGTTTACTGAGGAAAGATTAGATAATAGTTTGGAGACTAATAGTTCTTGTATGCATGTAACAAATAGACTTACAGAATTTGAATTTGATGTAAAAGATATAAAACGTTTATTAGATCATATTGACCCAAGTAAAGCTGCAGGCCCTGATGGTATATATGGTAGAATTCTGAAAGAGGGTAGTACCAGCATTGCAAAGGCACTGTATTTGATTTTTAAACGATCTATAACATTTGGTGAGGTACCAGATGACTGGAAAATGGCATATGTTGTGCCTATTTATAAGAAAGGTAGTAGGGAAGATTTGGGAAATTATAGGCCAGTTAGCTTAACATCTCTGGTTGTAAAGGTTCTGGAAAAGTTAATGAAAGGTCATATAGAGAAATATTTAGAAGATAACAAGGTATTGTATGACTCCCAGCACGGTTTCAGAAAGGGTAGGTCATGTCAGACAAACCTTTTAGAATTTATGGAATACATTGCTGACTGCATTGACCGAGGAGATCCAGTTGATATTGTATATTTAGACTTTAGTAAAGCTTTTGATAAGGTTCCCCACATAAGGCTGATGAAAAAGTTATTGCAATGTGGTATAGGTGGAGTGGTACATGGTTGGATTAAAGAGTGGTTGCGAAATAGAAAACAGTGTGTACAACTAAATGGGAATAAGTCATCATGGGAAATAGTGAAGAGTGGTGTCCCACAGGGTTCAGTGCTGGGGCCACTATTTTTCCTCATATATATAAATGATTTAGACCAGGGACTTAAATGCAAGGTTTCTAAGTTTGCAGATGATACTAAAGTGGCCACCTCAGTTAGGAATAGTGAAGGATGCATAAAGATTCAAAATGATCTTGATAAACTTCTTGGGTGGGCAGATAAGTGGCAAATGAATTTTAATAGTAAAAAGTTTAAGGTTCTTCACCTAGGTTACTCAAATAAAAGTTTTAACTACGGTATGAATGGGGATTGGCTTGAGTCTGTGGACCAAGAAAAAGATTTAGGTGTGATTATAAGCAGTAATTTGAAAGTAGCTAATCAGTGTTTGGAAGCTAGAAATAAAGCTAATATGATGCTGGGCATAATAAATCGCAATGTTGTTTACAAGAGCAAGGAAGTAATAAGTAAACTGTATAATAGCTATGTTAGGCCAGTAATAGAGTATTGTGCACAAGTTTGGGCCTCTTATTTAAAGAAAGACTTAGATATGCTAGAGAGAGTGCAACGTAGAGCAACAAGGATGATTTCTGGGTTTGAGGGTAAGAGCTATGAGGAGAGGCTGAAGGAGTTAGGAATGTTTTCTGTAGAAAGGCGATTTCTCAGAGGGGACATGATACAAGTCTGCAAAATATTTACATCTATTGATAATACAGAGACCAATAAATTTTTCATAGTAGAACATGGACAGGTGACCAGGGGGCATAATAAGAAAATTAAGAAGAAAGCATGCCATCTTGATATAAGAAAGCATGCATTCAGTAATAGGGTTGTTAAATTTTGGAATAGTCTGCCAGAGGAGGTTGTTGAGTGTGACTCGATTGCAACATTTAAGAAAGGGTTAGATTCGTTTATGGATGGGTTGGGTATCATATAATATATTGACGAAGCCAAATTGGCGGGTTTTTAGTTAAAGTAGTTATTAATGTTAGATGGCATGTGTGACCATAACTTAGTTATTAATGCATGTGGATGGTTTGGGTATCATATTTATATATCATTAGTTTTGACTAAGCCTAATTGGTGGAAACAAATTGACAAGCCCTAGGGTGCTTTGTGGATTTGCATGAGCATGTTTGGGTAGTGGGTTGACTGGGACAGTCTCGATAGGCCCATGTGGCTTTTTACTGTCTCTATATTCTTAATGTCTTAATGAGGCGACATTCCATGAAAGTCGATGACGTAGGTTAAAATGTCAAGGAACTAAAATAACATTTAATAAATTATGGCTATTACTAAGAGAGAATGTAAATTTTAGTAATTGGAAACAACTCATTTAAATAATAACAACTCTTCCACAAACAGCTACTCCTTCCAATAAACATTTCAGCACATTGTTGACCTAAACAACCAACTACTGTATACAATAAATGCACTGTCTGTTTGTGTTACGCATTACAATGTAACTCATTGACTGTGTGTATCTCTTACGTGTTTCTTTCGTTATTGAATATGGAACGTAATTACCACGTGTATTCATACTCTGAACTAGCTGACATGCATCTAATGTATGGGATGGGACGCTGCAATAGTTCTGCAGCAAGACTTTTGTATATCAAGAGAAATATCCCAACGAATTTGTCCAAGCGCAAGATTTTTGCCACTATTCATCAACGCCTCTGAAACAGGGTATTTGCAGTCCAAAGAACACACTAATGCAGGCAGATCTACTAGGACTGTTGATTTAGAAGAATTAGTTCTTAATAAAATTTCTGAGCCATCCTGAAAAGAGCACGCGAAAATTGTCACTACAGTTTAATTCGAACCAATCTAGTATTTGGAGGTTACTACACGAGTAACAGTTACACCCGTACCACGTCCATCATCTATTGCCACGTGACTATGCTCCTCGTGTTATTTGTCAATGGTTTTTGAACAAAAGTATTGACCCAAACTTTTTAACGAAGGTTTTATTTACCGACGAGGCTCACTTTACAAGAACAACTATCGTTAACGTTCATAACGAACACATTTGGGCAGACGAGAATCCTCATGCCATTAAACAGAATCGTTCACAACATCAGTTTTCAGTAAACATTTTGGCAGGAATTTTACATAATCATGTACTTATGTTCGAGCTTCCTCCCAGGCTTAATGGCATAATCTACTTAAACTTTTTGAAACATGAGCTCCGTACCTTGTTTGATGATGTACCTCTTCAGTTGCGCCAAAACATGTTGTTTATGCATGTTTAGTGCTGCAGTTCGTGAACACCTGAATGAGACCTTTCCCAATCAATAGATAGGTCGAGGTGGCCCAGTTCCGTGGCCAGCAAGGTCACCAGACCTAAATCCTTTGGATTATTACCTTTGGGGACATTTAAAGACCTTAGTATACTCTTCTCTAATCGACACCGTTGAAGACCTACGATTAAGGATTATGAACGGAATTGAAACGATCAAACAGACTCCTGGAATATTTGAACGGGTCCGACAATCGATGAGAAGACGCCTGGACACGTGCATTGGGAACAACGGAGGTCATTTTCAACATCATCTTTAGTCTTTTGATATCATTTGTAGGTGCTTTAGAAATAGTATGTTTATGTTGTACAAAATTAAACCTATCATACAATAATAATATGTTTATTTACACCTCCTATTCCGAATGAGTTATTCGTTCTTCAAATACTTTTAACGTCCGCCATTTTTAAATTTAGAGTTTGTAACTTACTTGGTTTCGTAGATACAAGATATTTAGTAAAAAAACATACAGACAGCCAGACGGAAAACTAAGCACATTACGTCATACCTTTATAGGAACTTTTACCTTTATTTTTGCATTTCTTATCAGCTACCAAAAATTTTTACCATAATTTTGAATCACCCTGTATATAATTTTTAATTCAAACTTCAAAGAGTAAACATCCGCATCCGCATCCTCATCTACTTTAAGATCCGCATCCTCATCCTCTTTAAGATCCGCATCCGCAAACAGTCAAATTTTGACATCCGGTCCATCACTAATATATATATATATATATATATATATATATATATATATATATATATATATATATATATATATATATATATATATATATATATATATATATATATATATATATATATATATATATTAATATGATATATACATATATATGAAATATATATATATATATATATATATATATATATATATATATATATATCTATATATATATATATATACAAATAATACATATATATATAGATATATATATATATATATATATATATATATATATATATACCAACTAATAAATTATACGAAAAGCCAACAAGTCTAATTGAATGCAGTTAATTTTGCCAAATGAAAATGTTCCTTTCAGAAACTGACGTAAAATGGAAAAATCAACAGTAAACTTGATAAACCTTATAAATTTTATTCGTTTATGACAAAATTTGCGGATATATATATATATATATATATATATATATATATATATATATATATATATATATATATATATATATATATATATATATATATATATATATATATATATATATATATATATATGTGTATATATCGTGTGTTGGAAAAAAAAATTTTTAATAATGCAGTAGGCACGGAACATCAAACCCGAAAAAAAACCGGGGAAAATTGGGTTTTTTCATTTTTCCTTTCCTTTTCAGCAATAACTGCAATTTCATATTAATTTAATTGTTTGTTTTCAATTTTGTTAAGTTATTATAAGTTTGATTATAACAGTAATGCCAAAGACTCTTGGATCCGGAAGAAAACTAGGAAATGAATGGACTGAAGTTCTGAATGTCTAAGGCAGCAGTCTCCAAACTTTTTTGTACGTACTAAAATAATATAATATAATATAATATAATATAATATAATATAATATAATATAATATAATATAATATAATATAATATATAATAAAAGACACGGCGAACATTGAGAGAACCTCACACTCGCGTGATACACGATCATAAACTCGCAAGTGATCGTGAACCTACCTCTTTGGCGTACCCCCAAGTATCACTTTGGGTACCCCCTGGGGTACGCGTACCCCACTTTGGAGACCACTGGTCTAAGGCACCAGCAAAGTAAAATGTAAATATTACAGTGATACAATTAGCAATAAAATTGAAATAATAAAAGTGCATCGGAAAAAATCTTGCAAGTGCTTGTCATATTCTGGCAAATCTAGTGAATCAAGTGCTAATACAACCGTTGAAAGTATGGATCTTACAGATGTAGAAGAAAGGGATTCATCTAATTTTTGATGGCTGCAAGACATTCAACAATGAAAACATGGTTATCTGTATCTGACACATCAAAAACTCAAAAGAAATTGTCTAAATATACCATTAAAATGACAACTGCACAAAAAGAAATTCTTGACCAAAAAATATCAGTTTTTTTATGCTAACAACGTCTCATTTTTAAGTGTTGAATTGAAGTACTTTGTTGAAATGATACAAACCTTAAGACCTGGTTACTCCTCACCATCTCGAAGAAATCTAGCAGGTTCTTTTGGACACTGCTTATATATATATATATATATATATATATATATATATATATATATATATATATATATATATATATATATATATATATATATATATATATATATATATATATATATATATATATATATATATATAAATATATATATATATATATATATATATATATATATATATATATATATATATATATATATATATATATATATATATATATATATATATATATATATATATATATATATATATTTTATATATATATATATATATATATATATATATATATATTTTTTCAACAAATGAATTAAAATGAGCTTATAAACATTTCACTAAGTAAAAGAGTATAATTTCTAATATTTTCATTTTTGTTTTACTATTTTTACATGCAATTATTCTGAAAAAAAAAATTGAAAAAACCCAAGTGGGCAAAATAGTGGGTTTTTTCAAGTTGGTTTTTTTGAAAAAATATTTGATATATATATATATATATATATATATATATATATATATATATATATATATATATATATATATATATATATATATATATATATATATATATATATATATATATATATATATATATATATATATATATATATTCTTTCAACAAATGAATTAAAATGAGCTTATAAACATTTCACTAAGTAAAAGAGTATAATTTCTAATATTTTCATTTTTGTTTTACTATTTTTACATGCAATTATTCTGAAAAAAAATTGAAAAAACCCAAGTGGGCAAAATAGCGGGTTTTTTCAAGTGTTTTTTTTTTAGGTAAATTTTCGGGTTGAGCCACACATACAAACCTATTATATATATATATATATATATATATATATATATATATATATATATATAATATATATATATATATATATATATATATATATATATATATATATATATATATATATATATATATATATATATATATATATATATATATATATATATATATATATATATATATATATATATATATATATATATATATATATATATATATATATATATATATATATATATATATATATATATATATATAAAATATAAATATATATATATATATATATATATATATATATATATATATATATATATATATATATATATATACAAAACAAATATACTCGAAAAAGCAACCAAAATTAAAAATTTAAATTGATTTTCTAAAAATAAGTATTGTGAGTGGCAACTGACACAATGAAAAAAAGAAAATCAGATTTCGCTTAATTAATCTTGCTCCCTTTTGTGCTTCATTTAAATTATTTTAAACAACAAAATATTTTACCAATGTTATCAAAGTAATAAAGAGTTTATTGCATAAACGAGCTGTCACTATATTTTATCCTATAAGAAAAAAAAAATACAGTACTCGTTACTCTACTCTATTGGAAAAAATTTTCAAAACACTCAAAAATAAGAAATTCCAGACAGATAAATCCAAAATTTCTCTACTAGATGTAACACATGGAATTAACAAACCTGAATTCTAGAGCAAACTCTATGTAGAACATCCGGCAGGAATATTTATACCACTCCATAGAAGTACTATGATGACTTAAATACCAAAATGGGTCTGAAAGGCCCAGCGTAAATCATTTAACATAAATAGAAATGACCAATAAAATAATAAATCAAAATAGGACTAACTACGGTTTATAGGATTCAACACTTTGACAACTCGAAGATGCAAAAAGACTATTTATTAAAATAAATAAATAAATAATTATTTACTACTTTGTATACCTTTAAATAACAGGTAGGATCCTATAAGTTCAACCATATAATATAGAATATTATACAGCCAAAGATATAGTAAACCACCGTGCAAAATATTAAACAAAAAAAATATTTTAAATTGATA
>JABUQX010146060.1:15000-20000 GCA_015478945.1 Trachelipus rathkii
TATATATACCTGCCTTATATATATATATCATATATATACTTTATATATATATATATATATATATATATATATTATCTTCCAAGCTGTACCTCCCACAGGGCTGAGAGGTAGGTGCGTAACATGCAACGGAAAAGAAAGTAATAGAAGAATATGACACAAATCGAAAAGAAAGCCCAGCTTTTATATATATTGTGGTAGTCAGAAAATCCACCCTAGAGCTTCACGGGACCGCGACGGACCCTCACTATGGCATATCGTCAAGTGTGGGGTTCATCCCTGGCAAATTGAGCCCACAACCATACTGTCACAAAAACCCCTCATTCACTCTATTATGCACCTTTATTCTCACCTCTGCCAAACTCACACCTCTCTCCTTAAGACATTCGTTCACTGACTCAATCCTTATCTCTTCGGTCTCCCAACCGGTCGATTCCAACACACTTTGCACTATACATACTTCCACCAAAGGACTGTCATTCACTCTTTCCATATGACCAAACCATCTCAACGTACTTTCATTTATTCTCTCATGTACCCTTTTCTTCACACCACATAACTCTTTAATACGTTCATTCCTCATTTCTATCAATTCTTTTCACACCTATTTTCCCTAAGATTGTCCATCTAAGACATTGAACTTTGAATCTATACCTCTTATTGGACATAGTCTACTATACATTATTACAGGTAACAGCATACCCTCATGGAAGACTAGCGCACTCAGGGCTTAGTCCCTTTACGTCCACCAACTTGATTTTAATTGCAGCCTTCTGCCCATTACAAACACTTTGCTATACCTGCATCATCCGTTCCCTTTCATCCAACATATATCCTAAATATTTGAAAGACATTTGTTCCAGCTGCGAACAGCTATGCAACTAGCATAACTTCACACACAGGACTGTCCTCACCTTACAGCCATAACCTTGCTCTTATCTCCGTTTACTTTCAAACCACGCACCCTGCCAAGTCTCTCTACCAATCCTCTCACTCTCTCTTTAGATTCACTACAAAACCAAATCATCTGCATATATAATAGGTAGGGCACCCTCACTCACCTCAATTCTCCATCGTTCTAACACCATTTCCTGACCGCCCCTATCTCTAATTCTTTCATAACCACACCCCTAAAATATTTATATCATATATATATATATATATATATATATATATATATATATATATATATATATATATATATATATATATATATATATATATATATATGTTTGATTTATTTTGACAGTTAGTAATTATGTGCCAGGAAGCTAAAGGAGAAATCCCCCAAAAAATGTTTTGAACTCCAGAATATAAAAAAGTATTAAGCCTCAGACATTTTGACCTTTGAACCATTAAACTCCAAGGTAAAATAACCTGGATTTTGATTTCATCAAAATCAGATATGTAGTAATTGGTGAGAAATTGATTTGATATGTTTTTAATGACAAAAAGTGGGGTGAAAGTGGCCCTTGTAGAAATTTTAACCATAACATTAGACTATGATACTGACGTGAGTGAATGTGTTTGTGTGTTTTTCAAAAATAAAAATTTTGACCCACCTAATATATATATATATATATATATATATATACCTCATATATATACTCTTATATATATACATATATATACATTTATATATTGTTCTCTTTATCTCTCTCTCTCTTATATATATATATATATATATATATATATATATATATATATATATATAAATATATAAATATATATATATATATATATATACGTGTGTGTGTATGTAAGCTGAAATGTAAATTTTGGAGGGTCTGACTCTTATCATTTTAAAATTTACCTCTACTCTGTCCAAAACAATATATTTTTATGGATTATATGTACTCTCGTATCTGACTGTCTTTCACTACCCCCAAAAAAAAATTCAGCTCGGCTACCAGCTTCATTCAAAGCGTGATCCGCAACTATATATATATATATAATTATATGTATATATATATATATATATACATATATATATATATATAACTCTCTTTACTCTCTCTCTTTATAACTCCATATATATATATATGTGGAGATGCCCTTTGTGCAAACTTTTTATTTAATAATATAAAACTTTAATATATTGGTAAAACATGAAAAAATTTTATTTACATAGTATTTAGCTTTCTATATTTCATAGCAATACATGTTGGCCTCTTCAGGTGAATTTTTAAGAGTAAAAAGTCTTCCCTACGTTAATGAGAGGAACTGGGCACTATTATGTAAATCGGGTGTTGTCAGTTTTTATTTTTTTGCAGGATTATATTGTAAATTTTGTATTGTTTGTCGCGATTAAATTTTGTGTTTCATCTATATTTATTTTACCTGTTATTTTGTTGTGATTAGGACTATATTGTTACCGAGTCGGATTTTGTTCTTTTTTCTTCATATTCTCTGATCGTAAATAGTGGGTTGCATATTGCCCCTCATTATTTTATAGGTGAGTTCTCTTCTACCCGACTGGTCAAGGCGCTGAATTTTGGTTATCAGTATATCAGGTCAACATGTTTATGTTGGGTAATTGCGCCTTTTGAAATCTATGGTTTCCCAATATAAATTTTGGGCAAGACAACATCACTTGCATTACTACCACTTCAGTCTTAAAAACCAAATAATACCAAAACATAATGCACTTACATCAAACACATTACCATGGAAAAAAGTCTTACAATCCAATAACTTGTTCTTCTTCTTTTGCATCATCAAGTACGCGTATCAAGATTGCTCACAAAAATTTTATATTGGAAACCACTTAGTTTCAAAGGGCTACAGCTCTATTAACATAAACATGACCTTATATCGACAGCCAAAACTGTGTAAACTGTGTACATAAAATAAATATAAGCCATCATTACACATCAGATGCTCTTAGAGAGAAAAAATACTCAGTCTGTGCAAAAACGAAGTTCTAATAATAAAATACTAAGTAAAGTAAACTATAGATGAACACAAAATTGTCATGACAAACTCCTAAATTCTACAAAATCCTGCAGGCAAGAGCTGAACACCACTCTGGATTTCATAGCACTTCAAATTCTCTCTTATCAACTTAGAATGCTTTTGGCACAGAAAATCTCACTGGAGTGCTGCCAGCGTGTCTTTAAAAATCTCGTGTGACTGGCTTATGTAAATAAGATTTTTCCATGTTTTCTGTCTCTGACAAGTTTTATTTTATTAAAGATGTGTTTATAACAATAAAGAATCCATGAAATATCAGAGAGAAGGCAAAGTTGAAATCTAAATTTTTGCCAAATATATATATATATATATATATATATATATATATATATATATATATAAATAACATTTATATATATATATATATATATATATATATATATATATATATCTATATATATACATATATATATATATATATATATATATATATATATATATATACACGAACAGAGCCTTATTAATGAGTGTGATGGTTTGAAATCTGACATAAGTGCATTAAATACTCAAATTCATCGATATTCTACGGAAATTGCACCATCTATTAGTCCACTGAAGGATGAAATGACAGAGCTCTATCGTATATGGGATGAAACTCATCGAAGGTTAGTACTATTATCTGATTTGGAGTTTCTTATTACTATTTATAAAGATTATTATTTATTTATTATTATTTAGTCCATTATTTTACTACACCTTTGAAATATAGTACTGCCATTAGACTCTATAATGGTTAATAAGTTACAGGGCGGGTGACTATGATGATGGTAATGACGTCATTGATTATGTAATAGTTATGCTGTTTTGCTTTTAGTATGGGAAGAATAAAGGAATTTTCGTTTTGTCAAGATCATCTCTTCAATTTTAGAACGCCCATTTAGACAATTTTTCAAATTATAGCAAATAGGGTAGTGTAAGAAATAGTATAGATTTACGTCATTTCATTGGGCCTAACTTAACAATGTTGGTTGTTAAGCTTGAACTAAGACTTCTTGGTAAATTTTTTCAGCTAAAATATATGTATATAATGAAAATGCATTTCCCTACTTTTTTTTATGTCATCAATTTTTTACTGACACACACACTATTTTTAAATAGTGTATTTTTTTAGCTCCGTTATTTATTGACAGTTCATTAATATTTATTCAAAACCACAATGAAAATAAGCTATTTTGTAGTATTTTAACCCTATTCACACATTTGACATTATAAATTCGATGTAGACTCCGTAAGGTTATAAAATAAGGCAATCGTGAAACGTAGACAGATCCTAGGGAGTTGAAGAATATCTTCGAAATTTTTACTTTAGATTGTCGTTTTCATTTTGTCAATATTGCTTTTTTGTCTCGTTTGCTAGAAAATTAGGCCAAGGTTGCAGTTTGCTTGTAGAAAAATGTATTTATGATTTTTCTGCAGTTGATATATTTTTCAATTTATATTAATTATACCATCAAAATTCCAGTAAGAAATAAAATAGTGATGAAAAAATTTAATAAGATAAAAAGTTAGGAAACTGAAAGCACGTCCACATCACGTCACGTCACGTCACGTCAATCTTACGTTAAGCAGATTTTTACGAAATTACATTTCGTTACTCCAATGGTTCTCAACCTGTGAGGCGCGACCCCCAGGGGGGGGCCGAAGAAAAGTGAAATCGATATAAAAAACTTTATTGAAATAAATGAAAAAACAAAAACTACATTCTGATTTTACAATTGATTTAAATTTTAAATAAGCATTTTGAATAAATCCAAATTATAATAATATAATTGGAAAAGTGGCTGATAATTTTCAAATACCCAATATATATTATATATTTTATTATATTATATTATATATATATATATATATATATACTATATATATAAATATATATATATATATATAGATGGATATATACTATATATATACTATATATATATATATATATATATATATATATATATATATATATATATATATATATGCTACTGCTATACTGCTATTTATATATATATATATTATATATATATATACCATATATATATATA
>JABUQX010146060.1:22500-29774 GCA_015478945.1 Trachelipus rathkii
TAATCATACTCAACCGGTGTAAATGACCCTGAGTGTTCTATTAATATCCAAAAACCGGTTTATCAATCAGTTTCATCTTTTTGCGTATAGATGATGTTACAGGATCTGAAATACTATGGGGCATTAAAAAGGTGGTGGATGATAAAATGTCTTTAAACTCGTGTGCAAAATAGGAAACATTTAAATTAATTTTTCCAGATAGTGCGGTAGCCAAATTTTAAAATGGAGCTGATGAAATGTAAATATGTGATTAACAACTTCCCTATTTTTCTAGAATGCAAAAGCACAATACACTCTACTTTGCAGTGAAGCTCATTCTACCCTTGAATTAAAATTCAAAATATTTTTGGGTGATGATTGTCTTTCTAAGAGACGATTAGTTTTTTTCTTCTATAGCAGGAATCAATGTTATGTGGAATTGTAGCAAATTATTAAATTAGGACTGATATTTTTCGCATGGAAATGCGACAGTGAAGGAGGGTTTTCTATAAGATGGCTGGAGAATTTTAGTGGAGAATCTGAAAGAACATAGTCTGATTTCTCAAAGAACAGTGCACAATGCTATAAGATCTCATGAAAGTATTCATAAAGTTCCTATCACTCAATAAATGTTGACAAATGTAAGAGCTGCCCATAGGAGATATGAAGAACATCTCAAAGAGTCAAAACAGAACCAAAAAGAAGAAGAGAATAAAAAGGTTGAAAAAAGAAAATTATCCATACAGATCTATAAACTTGAAGAGCAGAGAAAGATGTTAAAACTGAAAGCTTTGACAGAAGAAGACGCTATAAAATCAAAAATTCAGATGCTTGAGAAGAAAAAGTTAACCTAAATCTCCCCATTTAGAACTTTTGTGATCACAGTGGACGTTATTCACCTAGTCCATTAATGTAAGCTTTTAATTTCCTTTTTGTATAAATAAAACTGTTTACTTTTGGAAAAAATAAAAAAGGAGTGCGTTGGACTGCTATGGGGAAGGTATAGGCTGATTACTAAAAAAAATATATTTTTTAAAATTCATCCATGATGATGAACAGTTTCTAAAGTAAATTTTCAATAATTTAATGTATGAACTGAGTAAATAGGCTGCAATAATGATTAACAGATATTTCATACGCCAAAAGTAACGAACACGCTGGTCAGGGAAAATTTGCGGATTTGGTCAGGGAAAGTTAGGGAAATCAAATTCAAAATTTCAGTGTGAACCCTGGAGAGAGAGAATGAATTTGAATTGCCTTCAAAAGGTGTGGATGAGATCTGCAATGGTCTGGATGAAATTCCTCTCACCTTGCAGATTCAAAAATTTGAAAAAAATCCCAACCCATGTAGTCGCACGGGTGCAATGGAAGGAAGTCCACACCCCTCGGGCGAAAAAAGCAGAAGTCAGAACCCGACCCTCAACTATTCAGAAGGGAAAGAATCACAACTCAATACCAAATAAATACCAAATAATCATTTGCTAACATTACCTAAAATAATTGTATCTCATATGCTCAATCCCTGTAAACCAGTCATTTATTTATATCATGTAGCATTTCTTCCCTTAATAATCTATAAGCAATTTATAATAAATTTAACCATAATACTAACATTCATGTATACTAACATATATCAAAGTGCATGGTACCTGCCCTTTACAATAACCCACAATACTCCCATTTTCTGTATCTGTTTTTGGCCTGGCGATTTGTGTCCGTTTGTACTTATGTCCTCCTCCAGTGAATGTGAATTACTACAGACCTGCCCAGGTCGCCCTCACATCACGACCTCCAAGGTCACCCACATCCCCCCCCTCCAGATCTTAACATCTCTACACTCTGAAAATAAAAATAATGTAATTCATATCACTCCCACTATCCTTAAACAATCTGGCGATGTACATCCAAACCCTGGCCCAACAAAATATATCTGTCCCATGTGCAACAAACGCATAACATTTAACCAGCCATCTATAAAATGTTTCCACTGCAAGAGTTGGATCCATGAATCCTTTTACAGTTTTGCCCCAGCTAAACTACACATGGACTTGCTTCATTTGCAACCCCCCTACAATTTCCCCACCACCAATCAACGCGAACAATAAGAATTTAACTATAAAAATCCTTCAAATCAATATAAATGGCCTAAATAACAAACATTCAAAAATCCTCGCCTTCTTCTACAAACACAACATAGATATAGCCCTGATACAGGAAGCCCATACCCCACAAAAATCCCAAGAACACCATTCTATGGATACGACTCCATTTACTCTGACACTCCCAGAAAACCACACCCTATTAACATTAATTAAAAACAATCTCTCCTATCATAATACTACACCAGAAACCACTAAACGACCCTATCCTCAACATTCAATCATTTACTATTCTCTTCAACAATATCTCCCACAACATAATAAACATATACATCCCCCACCCCACATCACACCACTGTCCAAACAACTACAAATCCAACTTAAACCCTATCAATACACTCAACAACCTAATAATAGAAGGCGACTTCAATGTGCATTATACAGCCTGGTACAGGGAACACCTCACAGATAACCGAGAAATTCACATCCTCGATGAACTTGATACTTTAAATATATTAAATTACAAAAACCTCCCCACCAAAATTCCACCACAAGCTAACCAATCACAAACATCTCCAGACATCACTTTCTCCTCTTCTTCTCTCTTCACCAACATAACATGGAACACAGAAATAGATCTTCCATCAGACCACGTCCCAATAATAAGCACATACTCAACAAACTAAAAATGTTATTACAATAATTACAACCCACAAACTACAAAAACTAGGTGGCAAAAATTCATCAATGCCAGAAACCCTCTCCTACCCACCCCCAATGGAAATCTTAACTCCCTCTCTCTAACACAAGGCCATGAACAAATTCACACCAAAGTAATTTAGCCTTAAGCTTCTACATACAAGGGTCATAGAAAACAATACAACCCCCTCATTGCTGAATTTGCAACCTGATAAACAATGAACTTCATTAGACTTGCAAAATCTACACTTCCAGATACCAACACTCAAATTAACTCCCTAAGAACTAATTTCAATCTCTTCACTTATAAGGCAGAAAAGGGTGAAAAACACCTAAATGGGAAATAGAAGATAAAAGAATATGGCAGTGGTGAAACGTCTCCATGACTCCAAAAATCCTTTACACAAGCAAGCTTTAGAGAGGAAAGAAGCAACTCTCTCCCCTCTCTTGACGACACACTTTGTATCCTTGCACAACTTTTACTCCAAAATCTCAACATAAACCCCCTCACCCAGTAATAAGAAAAATAATATACAACCTCAGAAAAACAAAATTAAATCAATCAAACCCCCTATTTTACATGAAATTGTCTTACTTATAAAACCTTAACTCTCCAGCCTCATTGAACAACATTTCAAAGGCCTACGTGTAGACACCTTGGTCCAACTGCTATCTCAGCCAAAATATTTTCAACAAGTCATGGTCACTCAACTACATCATCCCTTCACTCTGGAAAAAAGCAATAATCTTACCCAAATTAAAAACCCAGAAAAGACCCCCAACCTCCCTCTTCTATATCTGACCCATATCCACTCCTCTCCTCTACTGCAGAGTGTGGAGAAGATTAATTATACTGAATCAATACACTTTCCTCCTACCACAACATGGCTTCAAAAATCACACTCCACCTCAACAGCACTAACAAACATCACACAAAAAACTTCATAAACGGCTTAAACAAACTCCTTCCCACAGAACAATACTTCTAATATGAACTCAGTAAAGACTGTACTGGGCTTACATCTCCATCAAGAATGCAAGCTCTCCCCTTTATGTGTTATAAAAAGCCTATCGCAATGCAAAAACTGAAATGGATTCGCCTTCATTCAAACAAGCATCAGTAAACTTATCTGTTTCTGTTTTTATCTCTTTCTCAAGTTCCTCCCTAAACCATTGTAACATCCTTCTCTTTACTTCCTCATACTCCAATGATGTAACCATAACCATGTCTGACCCCTCTACCTTGCCAACCCCTACTCACTCATTCTGGGACTTTCAAGTAACTAAGCCTGGCTGTCTTCCAACAGAATGTCAGCCTCTGCAAAGAAAATCATCAATAACCCGATCCACCGTGACAGACACCAAGACACCAATCATCGTTACACCCGCAAGTAACTCTAAATAACTTCATCATCCCCTAAACAAAACACCTAAAATTCTCGGTATAACCTTTGACACACACTTTACCTTTACATCTCGCATCCAAAACATCATAAACACAGCAAATATAAAACTAAATGACCTATGAACTTTATCCCGACACAATTTCAGCAATGAAGCAACCACACCTAACAACTACAAACAAACATTTCTCAAGAGCACAACCAACTACGGATCAAAGCATTCTGGTCCCCTCTAATCTATCAACCAACAGAATCTAATTTACTACACTATTTATATGTATAAACATATAAAATACTGCCCTTAGAACCATCACAGGTTGCCTGAAAACTACTCCAATCCAACACCTGCATGAAGGAACAAAATTTCTTCCAATTCAGAACCATCTGGACATGATAAGGACTCAATTCTATGCAGAACCAACATTTCACCCATCCATGCCATATTTACCACCTGGAATCACACTATCCCTCAACACTTTCTGCAATGACCTCTTCAGACACATACCGTCCAAGCAACACTCTCTTTCTCAAAGCATATTCACGCACTCAATACCACCTCAACGATATACCGATCTGCATGACTCAGCCCGCCGGAAACGTCAGCAACTCAGGTGCTCTTTTATGAGATGAATCTCATTATCAGGGCTGGAATCTGGGCATCACCAGACCTCCAGGAATACGACTTTCAGATTGCACCTCCGAAACGCAGCCTCCCCACTTTGCCGAAGATGCCTAACGGAGGCTGAAACAACCGTCCTTTTAAGATGTCCCCTACTCACCCCCTACAGAACTCTCCATCAAATTTCCTCCTGAGAGACCTGTGGCTGCCACTGGAATCACTGGGTTTCTGGAATGACATGGCTAAATAAAAAGGGTCAAGACAATGAATAATATATATATATATATATATATATATATATATATATATATATATATATATATATATATATATATATATATATATATATATATATATATATATATATGCTCTAATATATATATATATATATATATAGATCTTAGAGAAAGATTCGAAACTAAATTTTGTAAGTTGTTTAAACTTATATATACTTATATATATATATATATATATATATATATATATATATATATATATATATATATCTCTATATCTATCTTTATATATATATATACCTATATATATATATATATATTAAAAATACAAAATAATGGAAAAAATGGTCACATTTCCCACATGCCTCAGTGTTTGCCTTTAGGCTGAAGTATATCGAAGGAAGAGGTGAAACAATGAACTAACAGAAAGAAAAAAAAGGTCAATGAAACTTATATTTTTGTGGTTTAAACGGTTTATTTTTGTATAGATCCACAATGCTTTATCTAGGAGGTCTAAAAATGAAAAATTGGGTTATCTCAAAAATTGGAATAAACATTTTGCCTTGCGTGCCATATATATTGCCATATATACTGCAGCATATATATCTCTCTTACCTCTCTGCTCTACTGCCTGCCTGCCTATACTCTCTCTCTCTCTCTCTCAGCTGAAAACAGTATATCAAAAACATTCATTTCTGCCTGGACAGCTGCAGTTTTGCATTTTCTTTCTACTCGCGACCACAATTATACTACTCACGTTACAATTACTACTACTACTATGACCACTACTACTACTACCATACTGTTTACACCCCCTTTCGTTATTATTATTATTATTATTATTATTATTATTATTATTATTATTATTATTTTTATTTTTGTTCTTCTTATTATTCTCTACGCACACACTAACCTTTTGTATATTTTACGCGCCGTACATGCAGGCACACACGCAGCCGTTGATGACTTGAGTCATCCAACCTTCGATGGTTATTTACGATCTACACAGAATTGCCATACCTCACCTTGCGTTATTATTATTATTATCATTATTATTATTCACTATTATTTTCTTGATCAACCGTATAGGCTTCTAACACTTCATAGGCCGACAAAGAAATAATACATTTTATATATATATATATATATATATATATATATATATATATATATATATATATATATATATATATATATATATATATATATATAATATATATAAATAAACAAATATATATATATATATATATATAGTATAAAGGTACTAGTACTAACACAATAATGACTACTACTACTACGACTACAGAATCAACTGCAGCTATTACACCTACTACAGGTATTATTATTATTATTATTATTATTATTATTATTATTATTATTATTACTATTTATTATTGCATGGTTTTTAATACAAAGGCAATGAAAGTGTTTTAACTCTGAATTTTATCGGCACATTTTTGTTCTTCATCTTTTTCTTCTTCATCTTGTCAATATTATCATTGTTATTATTATTCTTATTATTAACTTTGCATGGAGGTGTACGTCTCTTTCAAGAATACTCTCTAGTCATGAGAGAGAGAGAGGTATTACTTTTGCTACTACTATTATAGATGTTATTATTACCACACTCCATCAGTTCTTTTTACCTTAAAAACTTCTACATCTGAAGCCGTGAATCTTAGAGTTAATACAAACAGAATCAACACGAAAACAACAACGAGCCAAAGCCATCTGCGGTCCATCATTCACATGAATTATGTTATGAACATATTACACATTTTACTTATAATAAAATTTAAAGAAATTTCATTAAAACATATACTTTACAGGGCATAAAACAGTAAAACAGTAAATCATTAGCGCAATTACGTAATAACAGTTTTTTGCTTTACTGCTTTACTGCTTTACTGCTTTACATCGTATTTTAATATATAATGAGACTATTTTATTAAAAACAATCACTTTACAACCCTCAAAACAGTAAAACAGTGAATCAATAGCGCAAATACTTAGCAACAATGAGGAATAACAGGTTCATGCTTTACTGCTTTACTGTTTTACTGCTTTACTGCTTTACTGCTTAATCATCGTATTCTAATATTATTATTATTATTATTACTGCTACTACTATCCCTATCATTATTATTATTATTATTATTATTATTATTATTATTATTATTATTATTACTTTAAAAGTTCAAATCCTCCATGGAGATAGAAATCAAATTATTATTATTAT
>JABUQX010146061.1:0-5000 GCA_015478945.1 Trachelipus rathkii
TTATTTTTCCAGGAATTAATTATCAACGATTCGATATTTTTACCGACGTCTTTTTATAAAAATTATCGATTGTGGAATCGAAGACATCGATGGTTTTTGACTATCGTGAATCCCTACACTAAATTTCAACATAAAGAGGGTTGGCAATTTCCTTTATTTTTAAAAAAATTATATAATAAAAATATATATATATATATATATATATATATATATATATATATATATATATATAATATATATATATATATATATATATATATATATATATATATATATAACTATATATATATATATATATAATATATATATATATATATATATATATATACTTCTTTCTTATAACTCGCATATCTTTATATATATATATAATATATATATATATATATATATATATATATATATATATATATATATATATATCAACGTCGACTCCAGTAACTTTACTGCACGGGCTCTCTCGGGCTGGAGCCGGCAATTTTCCGGCTCCGGCTCAGCTATCATTCTAAAATTACCCGACTCCGACTCCAACTCCGGCTCCAGCTTAAAATTACCCGGCTCCGTCTCAGCATTTTAAAATTACCACATCGGCTCCGGCTCCGGCTCCGGCTCCGGCTCCGGCCAGCTTTCCGGCTTTCCGGCTCCGACCCCTAGTTATAATTCCTTCTCCAATTACAGTTATGAAATCATTAATTCTGTTATAAAATTTATTGATGGTATGATAAAATTAAATGTTTCTTAATGACCTCTTATTAACTTAGAATTAAAAACATAGAAAATATTTTAGAGAAAATAAGAATTTTAAGAAACAGAAAAAGAATAATTCACCTTCTTCCTAAATTTTAATATAATTCCTCTTTGAACGATGAACTGCCTCAATACGACCGTTATATAACTGATAATTTTATAAAAACATAAAATTACTTATTTTAGTTTCCTCTAAAGTTTAAAATAATTCCTCATTGAACTATGAAACTTTGCCTGAATATATGTAAACATAATTTTTATTCAAAACATATATATATATATATATATATATATATATATATATATATATATATATATATATATATATATATATATATATATATATATATATATATATATATATATATATATATATATATATGTATATATATTTATATATAATATTCTTTTGCAACTGTTTAAAATAATTTCTTTGATCTGCCTGACCATATGTAATAAAGTATTTCAAACAATCATTTCTTAAAATAAAAACTTCATCAATAAAATCCCTCCTTTAACGATGTCCTTAGATCGCAATTTTATTATTTTTAAAGCAGGAAAATAAGCTCTCAACATTCACTGCACTAGGAGGCAAAGCTGTACTGTGAAAGGAGGATCTGCATGCAAAAATTAAGGATAACAGTGATTGCCTGTAACTATCAACTTTGATTTCGGTCGATTTTCATTATTCCATCCCTAATGCCTTACATTCTAAATTGTATTTTTCTAGAGGATTTAATAATCCAAGACGAATCCGGAGATTGTCTATGTGGCATTTTTCAATCGTTTTCTTCATGCTCAATATGTATCATCTATTTGTCAAATTTGGTGACTTCTTCATCTTCTTTGACAAGATACTACAAGAAAGAATTCCTGAAACTGCTGAACTTTCCGACTCTAATTCAGATTTCTGTTCGATAGTGTTATTCATTTAAGTCCTAGTTCACAAAAAGCACTCCTAGCTTTTAATATCAGATCAGCTCAAGTTCTGAAAGAAGATTCTGAACAAAGATGGCCGACAAAAATGTATTTTTATTTTCAGTTAACATTCTTTCCTTTCTTTTCCTGGAATTTTTAGTCATTGCTCAAATCCCTTCTCTATAAAAATTTTCTACAGTCAAGTGTTCTAATTGAATAATTTTTGCATTTGTAAGTGTGTGAATTGTTTTAATAATTTTCAGAGGTTTCGATTTGTTTGACTGTCGGAGAGAGAAGTTCAGAACTTTTTCCGGCAACGCCATCATACTACTACTATAATCTTTTAGTTGCAAAAAGCCTTTAGAGCCCAAGACATATATTTCCATCAAATATCTTTCAGGCCTAAGTCCTTTACTTCAGCTTGACCCTTTAGAACTTCCATTAATTTTGGGATACGTGCTTGCTGCTTTTGCTATTCTCTCGCCTTGCCTATAAGATTTGCTGTATGAGTGTTGTGGACACCATCACGCACTGCTAACTGTAAAGTATGAACTCAACATTTCATGTGTGCAATGTTAACGTCATCGGAACATAGCCTTTTCATAGTTTTATCGTTCATTCTGAAAACAACTATTACTTCTTCGTTTTGACATTCAATAAAATCAGTATCACATTTACCAGTTTCCTATTCCTCACCCTCATTGTCCTTATTTAATTTTTTTCAATCGTACTTATCATGTTTGATGTGTTATCCGTAACTAAGCTAATTACTTGCCTCTAATTATTTCGAATTCTTTTAAAACGTAAGTAACAAATTCTTGGATATATTCGCTGAAATGTTGTGATTTGGTATCTCATACTGCTAACGTTTTAGAAATAGTTTTTATCTTCGTCCACATATCTAATATTATTGGCAAAATAATTTAGGATTATATATATATATATATATATATATATATATATATATATATATATATATATATATATATATATATATATATATATATATATATCATACTCACTTTATATATGTATATATATATATGCCTAACTAACTCTTTCTTTGCTCATATATATATATATATTTATTTATTGCTTATTTATTTTGCCTACACTTTTTTTCCTTGAGCGGGTAGCGAAGACACGTACAGCCTCTCATTCCACACTTCCCCTCATCTCCTTCACACCTCTCCACCACTCTATCTCTCACGCCAACACCCTACCCTCTTCCTCCCTCATCCCTCCCCCCCCTCCTCCAGCATCTCCTTTATTCCATCATCCACCTCCTTCTTGGTCTCCCCCTTCCTCTCCTTCCCATCCCCTCCTCCCATACTCCCCTAACCACTCTCTGTTCCTCCATTCTCATTAGATGCCCATACCATCTTAACATTCCCTTCTCCGCTCTTCCCACCAAACCATTCCTCCACTCAATCATACGTCTCCACGCGCCACCCTATATATATATATATATATATATATATATATATATATATATATATATATATATATATATATATATATATATCTCAATAGGATATATATGTATATATATATATATATATATATATATATTTAAAGCCTACGATAGCTGTAGCGCTAGGGAGGCAAGGCTACGCTAAATTTTGTTAAGTATTGTTAGATATCGCTATGTAAATACGGTCTGCCAAGAGTTAACCAAGGAAAATGCACGGCCAGCGATGACGGTAGCGCTAGGGAGTCAAGGTTATGTTAAATTTTGTTAAGTATTGTTGGAATTAAGAAGTTGGCTAAGTCCTCAATCTAACGATACTTAACAAAACTCTTCATAACCGTACCTCCCTAGTGCTACCGCGACTGCTGCCCGTATTTTCCTAGCGTACCACAATCGTTTTCTGAAGAGCCTAATATATATATATATATATATATATATATATATATATATATATATATATATATATATATATACTATATATATATATATATATATATATATATATATATATATATATATATATATATATATATATACTCTTATATATATATATATATATATATGTATATATATATATATATATATATATATATATATATATATATATATATATATATATATCTTTTTCTATCGAATAAGAGCTACATATATATATATATATATATAATATAATATATATATATATATATATATCCACGTAGCGGTCTGAGTTTTATCTTTGCGGGGCCAGAATTAAGAGCTCGACGCTAACACGTTGGTGGCGACAGGCTTGGGATAGCTGGCCTTAAAGTTTTCGATTTCCTCTAGTCCCTCCGTGTTACCCTCTCATAAGGGGATAAGCACGTTAAAAGGAAGTTTTATATATATATATATATATATATATATATATATATATATATATATATATATATATATATATATATATATATATATATATATATATATATATATATACATATATATATATATATATATATATATATATATATATATATATATATATATATATATATATATATATATATATATATATATTATCTCTCTTCTTTATACATAATAATTACATATATAGCATAAATACCATATATATTACTAATAATATATATATATATATATATATATATATATATATATATATATATATATATATATATATATATATATATATATATATATATATATATATATATATATATATATATATCGTGTCCATCCTCCCTGATGATCGATCACGATTGTAAGCGAGACGGCATATTGGTAATACACTTTTTCCCAATTCTGTCACGAACTATGAATCTTGCAAAAAATGAAATATAAGATAATGATTATTATTGTTATTATTATTATTATTATTATTATTATTATTATTATTATTATTATTATTATTATTATTATTATTATTATTATTGTGTAATGTGTGTGTATTATTATTATTATTATTATTATTATTCACCATCTATCCTGCTTTGAAATAAGTTCCGCTGTGTCCACGTGCTGTGATATTAAATCGAGAGACTTTGTTTTTACGTTACCGGCTTGACAGACCTGTCGCTACAACTTTCCATAGTTTCCTATGACACTGGTTCATTTGAGGAAATTAAATGAATATAAGGGTGTTCCCAGCCCCTAGAAGCTATTATATATATATATATATATATATATATATATATATATATATATATATATATATATACCATAGCAACATATATATATATATATATATAACTGCTATAATATATATATATGCATATATATTAATAACATATATATATATATATATATATATATATAGCATATATATATATATATATATATATACTAACACCATATATATATATAATATATATATGCTATGCTACTATATATA
>JABUQX010146061.1:20000-25000 GCA_015478945.1 Trachelipus rathkii
AAATTGAAGGAAAACGCCCTAATATTTTTTATAAAAATTATTTAATTACGTTATTTTCAAAAATACCATAAAGAGTACAATGAAAAATAAAAAAATTAGAAATTTGTTTATGAACCAATCGCGTGGCTTTCTTTCGAAAACAGCCGTTGAAAATTTTGAATTTTGAAGAGCATATCCGCAATTTGTCCGATAATTTCCTGATCTATCTGACCTAGACCGTTTTTGCTTTTGTCATTTGTGCTTACGCTCGCTCGAAGATATATGCTCATACAGTTTTAGCACGGTTCGTGCAAACAATTCGTGCTAAGTTTACTTTTGTTTACAAACAATTGGAATCAGCTGTTGTGATGGAGCCCGTCGATTTGGAATAAACAGAAATAAAAACATAACAAATGGTTTATATTACAAATAATTGATCTACTATTGTGATGTGAGTTTATATATTTGGAAGAAATTATATAGATTTAAAGCTGATTTTATTGAATGAAACATTCATCATTTCAAACGGGCCTACCACGCTGCCATATTGTTTGTCTACATTTTTGCGTAAGCACGTCTTAAATTCGGTATTTTTACGATTCTTCCCAAGCTTGACAAACGAACAGAAACTCGAGCATTTACGTTTCGTAAGCACAAATGCAAAACGAAAACTGCTGTATTAAAGTCGTTTTCGTTTTTGCATTTGTGCTTACGAAACTTAAGAAATGATTGAGTTTGTATTCATTTTTGTCAAACGATGACATAATCGTAAAAAATGTCGAATTTAGGACGTGCTTACGCAAAATGTAACAAACAATATGGCGACGTGGTAGGCCCGTTTGAATTGATGAATGTTTCATTCAATAAAATAAACTTAAATATAATTTCTTCCAAATGGATAAACTCCATCACAATAGTTGATCAATTATTTGTAATATAAACCATTTGTTATGTTTTTATTTCTTTATTCCAAATCGATGGGCTCCATCACAACAGTTGATTCCAATTGTTTGTAAACAAAAGTAAACTTCGTAAGAAATCGCGGTCGTTTTTGCACGAAATTTGTGCTAAAACTGTGTAAGCATTCCTTACCGAGCGTAAGCACAAATGACGAAAACGAAAACGGTCTATATTAATATATTTATATTGTGATATATATATATATATATATATATATATATATGGGAAAGGGTTGTAGTAGTATATATATATATATATATATGTATTTATAGTTAATATATTTATATATATATAAATAAAAATATTATATATATATATATATATATATATATATATATATATATATATATATATATATATATATATATATGGTTCTCCTACTGACAAATCTTTCTGGCCTCTTGCCAAAACATCTCTAACAACTTTTGTAAATCTGCCTTTCCTCCTCTTATTCGATCTGATGGTTCTGTTGCTAATTCTCCAACTGAAAAGGCCAATCTCTTCGGCCTCCTATTTTCCTCTAACTCAACCCTGGACGATTCTGGCATTCCTCTTCCTCCTCCTCCTCCTCTCAGGTGTCCTATGCCTTTGCCTGTGATTACATATGATCAGGTGCATGGGCTCCTGAAATCTATGAAATCTATGAACGTTAGGAAGGCGGGTGGCCCGGATGGTGTTCCTCCCCGAGTTTTGAGGGAGTGTGCTTCCGTGCTGACCTCACCCCTCGTTCAAATATATTCTCTATGTCTCAATACTAACACTTTTCTTCAGTGTTGGAAGCACGCACATGTCCAACCTATTCGAAAGGAAGCCGCTCTGATCTTTCTAACTATCGCCCTAGAACTCTCACTTGTATTCTTTGAAACCCTTCTCAACACTCATTTCTTAGATCATCTGGAATCTCATTCACTTCTACCCGATCGCCAGTACGGCTTTCGGCGCTCGAGGTCTACTGGCGATATACTTTTCATCTTCACTGATTTATGGTTTTCTGCTCTTAGGACCTACGGAGAGACTTGCGTGGTGGCGCTTAAAAATATCCAAAGCATTTGACCAGGTATGACACACGTCACTGCTTTCCAAGCTCTCCTCCTTTGGGTTTCCCTCCTTCTTGCTTAGCTATGACAAGTTTTCTTTCAAAATCGTCAAGATTTGGCTGTTGTTGATGGGCTCCTTCCTTTTTCTGTCAATAGTGGTGTGTTCCTCAGGGTTCTGGGTTATCTCTCTTATCTCCTACTTTATTCCTACTTTCAGTAATGATCTTCTCACCTGCACATTTAACTCTATCCACCTATATCCGATGACCCGACCCTTCATTCTTCAACTCATTTCAATACTACTCCCCTTTTTACTTTCTAGAATTGCCCTCGTCTCACCTTCCGATCTTATTCTCGCCGATCTGGATAGAATTTCCGGGGGGGTAGCCTCAACCTTGTGAAATTCACCCTTAAAAACTCCAATCTTTGAGCAAACTAGCAGAATGCCGCTTAGCCCCAGCAGGGGTTCCAACCACCCTTCAATGGATTAAATATCGAGTTTCAAAGAAGTGATATTGAAGCAGGAAACTTGAAAACTGTAAAGAGATACCTTCTTTTTTGTGGTGTCGGATCGGACTAGTGGTGAACCTCCTGTACATTGTCTAACGGTGACGCTGTTGTTGATGGTTCGAGTCCTGGCGAGCGATTTTTTCTTCGTCTTATTATTGCAAATCATCGCAACAAGCATGATGTTCTATACTGTCGGCGTGGAGCCCTGATACTCCTTGGTTGGTTGCCCGTAACACTGGAGCAAACTAGCAGAATAATGCCGTGTAGCCCCAGTAGGGGGTTAAAAGCACCCTTCTATGGATTTAAATAAGTACCGTTTCAAAGCAGTGATATCGAAGCAGGAGACTTGAAAACTGTTCCGAGATGCTTTTTTCTGGGGAGGCGGATCGGACTAGTGGTAGAGCCTACTGTACATTGTCTAACGGCGACGCTGTTGTCGATGGTTCGAGTCCTGGCGCGAGTGAAATTTTTCTTCGTCTTATTATTGCAAATTTATCGCAACAAGCATCTTGTGCCCATGTCGGCGTGGCTTGACTTTGGTTGGTTGCTCCTGTAACCCAGGAGCAACCCATCAAATGCCGTGTAGCCCCAGCAGAAGTTCTATATCTATACTTTATATCTATACCTCTTATTCCAGACCAATAGTCTCACTCCTATACATTAACACAGGTGGCAATAGCATACCGTCATGTAAGACCCTAACACACTCAAGACTTATTCCCTTTACATCCACTAAGGATTTAATTGCACCAGCCATCTTCCTGCCATTCACAACTTTCATACTACATTCTGCATCATCCGTTTCCTTTTCATCCACCATATATCCTAAATATTTGAACTCAGACATTTGTTCCAGCTGACACACCATCTAACATAACTTACACCGAGAACTGTCCTCACTCACAACCATAACCTACTCTTATATCTACGATTACTTTCAAATCCCTCCTTTTACACACCTGCCAAATCTCTACTAATCCTCTCAAAGCTTTTTCAGATTCGCCACAAAAACTAAATCATCCGCATATAATAGGTAGGGCACCCCCACTCTCATTCATTCTCCATTACCTAACACCATCCCTGTTACCTCACCCTTAATCCCTCCTTCTATCTTTATAAATATATATATATATATATATATATATATATATATATATATATATATATATATATATATATATATATATATATATATATATATATATATATATATATATATATATATATATATATATTCTTTTCAAGTGAATCAATTCAAGCCTTTGATATATTTCTTTTACAACCCAAAAGAAAAATAATAATTATTTTTCTCCGGCTCCGGCTCCAACTCCGACTATAGTTTCTGCACTGTTTGAGAATTGTTCAGTACTTTCTGGCAATAAATTTTTCACGTACAAAAATATTTTTTGAAAAAATTTATGCCCAGAATCCGGTTCCGTTTCATACTCCGGCTGTGGCTCCAGATCCGGGCTGGATCCCGACTAAGGTTTCTGCACTATTTGGAAAATTGTCCAGCACGTCTTCTGGTAATAAATTTTTCACGAAAACATATTTATAAGAACAAAATTATACCCAGATTCCGGGCTCCGTTTCCGACTCTGATCCGGATTCAACTAAGGTTTCTGCACTATTGAAAATTGTTCAGCATCTTCTGGCAATAAATTTTCATCTAAAAAAATTTTGAAAAATTTATAAATAGGATCCCGCTTTGACCTGGCTCCGGTTCCGACTCCGGATTCGGATCCGACAAAGGTTTTTGAACTTTTTGAAAATTAGTCAGCAAGTCTTCTGGCAATACATTTTTCAACTAACTCCGGATCCTGCTCCGGATCCGGATCCATCAAAGGTTCCTGCACTGTTTGAAAATTGTTCAGCACATCCTCTTTTCAATAAATTTTTCACCTAAAAATATTTAAAAAATTTCATACCCAGGACCCGGCTCCGGATTGCCCCGGCTCCGGCTCCGGATCCGAATAAGGTTACTGCCCTATTTGAAAATTGTTCAGCACGACTTCTGGCAATAATTTATTTTTAGAAAAAAAATCATACCTAGGATCCAGCTCCGGCTCCGTCCGCCCGGCCCGCCCGACTTCGGCTTCGGCTTCGATCTGACTAAGGTTTCTGCACTATTTGAAAATTGTTCAGCATCGTTTTCTATTAACAAATTTTTTCACAAAAAAATATCTTTCGAAAAATCATGCTCCGGTTCGACTTCGACCCGAACCATCCGATTAAGGATTCTGCACTATATGAAAATTCTGTTCAGCAAGTCTTCTGGAATAAATTTTTCATCTAAGAAAATTATTTGAAAAAATTTATACTCAGGATCCTGATCCGGACCCGACCCGACTAAGGTTTCTGCACCATGAAATTTGTTCAGTACGTTTTCTATAAATTTTTCACCTTAAAAATATTTTTGAAAGAATTCATACCCAGGCTAATTGCTCTGACTCCAGCTCCGGCTGCTGACATCACTTTCGGCTCCGGATCTGACTAAGGTTTATGAACTATTTG
>JABUQX010146061.1:32500-33927 GCA_015478945.1 Trachelipus rathkii
GGTTTCCACACAGAAATCACCCCACCACACAATGGTTGCTCCTTCGTCCCCGGTGCATTGGTGGAAGACTCCTGCGTTTGAAGAAGAGGCTTGAGAGAGTCGCCAACGACCTGTCGACTAGTACACGCGCCATTGCCCATGCCATGGGTTCAAATCAGTCGTCTGTATTGGGTCTTGCAAGAGCAAAGCCTCAATGCATACCACCTACAGAAAGAACTTGGGCCAAACGACTTCGCACCCTGTGTGCGATTTGCCCGGTGGTTTCTGCAACGAAATCCTGCATTTCCTGCACATGTCTTGTTTACCGATGAGGTGTGCTTCACACGTGGCTACTTCAACAGCAGAAACATCCACATATGGGACGACGAAGACAATCCGCACGCAATGTTCATCAGAGTTCACCAGGCGAAATTTACCGTAAACATCTGGGGTGGAATTCTTGGGGATTATCTGCTGGGACCTGTCATCATTCCACACCGTTTGAATGGACCTGCGTACCTGCAATTACCAGAACACGCTTCCGCAGTTCATGGACGACATACCCCTTTGCGACCCGCAGAGACATGTGGTTCCACATGATGGCGCTCCAGCGCACCTCAGCCACCAAGTACGGGTGCATCTTTGACGTCAGCTCCACTGACAAATTGGATAGGGAGAGGGACCCAAGTTGCGTGGCCTTTGCAAGATCGCCCGACCACGCCCCCTAGATTATTTTTAGGGTCTGCGACTATTACATTCTTATTAAAAGGTCATGTTCCCTTTTGAAATTTTATTAAAAGGTCACGTAAATCTTACTAAATCTTATTAAAAGTTCTGTTCCTTATTGAAATCTTATTAAAATGTCACGTTCCCTATTAAAAGGTCAGTTCCTATTACGTTCTTATTAAAAGGTCACGTTCCCTATTACATTCTTATTAAAAGGTCACGTTCCCTATTACATTTTTATTAAAAGGTCATGTTCCCTATTAAAATCTTATTAAAAGGTCATGTAAATTATTATCTTATTAAATCTTATTAAAAGTTCACGTTCCTTATTGAAATCTTATTAAAGGTCACGTTCCTTATTGAAATTTTATTAAAACACGTCAATTTAAGTTATTAAAGGCTCACGCTCCTTATTGAAATCTTATTTAAATGTCACGTACCCTATTACATTCTTATTAAAATATCACGTTCCCTATTACATATTAAAGTCACGTAAATCTTTTTAAATCTTATTATAGTTCGTTCCTCTTTTGAAATTTTATTAAAATTTCACTGCTCCTAATTAAAATGTCACGTGCTCTGTTACATTTTAATAAAATGTCACGTTCCCTATTATATCTTTTATAAAGGTTGAAGTGGCGCACGAAAATATGAAAGCGTTTCACGATAAATGCGAAACGAAGCAAAACGTTCAAATCTGAAAAACTGAACGAAGTACACCG
>JABUQX010146062.1:0-5000 GCA_015478945.1 Trachelipus rathkii
ACTACTGATTGACTTGCTGAACTTACGAAGAAGAGTATCTCAGAAGGGATTTTGTTACTTTTGTTGAATAAATCTTCATTTATTTTTGGGTTTATTTTAAATCCTAAAGTAACCTTTTGTTGCGCTATATTAAAGAGATAATAGGAAACTTTGTTTCCATTCTTAAAGAGAAGTTTATAGCAGAACTTTTGTTCTGCTCTTCATAAATAGATAAGTTTATAGCAGAACTTATGTTCTGCTCTTCATAAAGAGATAAGTCGAATTCCAGTGGCCTACCTCGTCGCTGGCGTAGTTGTGAGCTAAAAAATTTTTAAACTCTTATCATTTACTTATATAGGGGAACTTCAGAAGATACCACCTACATCAACCAAGTCATTCCCTATATAATTGGTGAAGCAGGAGAAGAACACCCAGAACTTCATCAGTGCCTTCTGATAAGCTAAGGAAAACAATCAAAATGAAGAAAATGAAAAATTAATACTAAAACTTCCAAATCAGATCACTCCAAAAGGATGACTCAAGCTAACCTCAAGCCAACATTATCGATAAAAATATCTCATTCTCAATTAATTTTGGATTATGATCAGAAACTGATTTTTGGATTCCACTACGAACTCATATTCCTTTTCGAATTCTAAATGATTCTGTGTCATCTCCCAATTTTAATACGTTTCCTTCTTATCAAGAAATTTATCACTAAAATAAAGAAACTAGATTTCAGGCAATTTCGCCTCTACAAATGTCCCGCAATGTTTCTTTCATACCCGAAGCTTTGAAAAATGTTTACGTACGCGTTGATCGAATCAAGAAAACATTAGAAACGCCTTATAATGGACCTTTCCTTGGATTCACCGATTCGATCAATGTTGCCTATTAAATATTTATAAAAATTTATCGCTACAATAAAGGACTAGATTTTAGGCAATCTTCGCCTCTACATATGTCACGAAGCTTTAAAAACATGCACACATGTGTTGATCGAATCAAGAAAACATCAGAAGCTCCTTTACTGACTGGACCTTTCTTTGTTATTCAACTATTCAATCAACATTCAGTGCCAACAGAAGAAGAATTTACGTCGAACTCCAAGACGTCAAGTGACATTCTCCAAGCAAACTTATGTGCGATATATTTAATTTAAATATTTATTTATAACATTATTGTATTTTTATATATGCAAATATTTGTATGTATGTTTAGATTTTTGGATGTAACCAGATATGCTTGTATTTGAATATTCTTTGCATTTCATGTATACTATTTTGCCTTCAAATGTTTGTATGTCTACTTATGTCTTCGGACATAATTAGATATGTTGCATTTTTTTAACTTCACTTTTGCATTTATTTTTATTTTTATCTCATTGAAGTGTTTTGTATACTTGCGCGCATTTTACGAATTCACTCAAATATGCTTACATTTGAATGATGATTAGCTTTTATATCTTGTATAATTACACTGGCCAACAAAGATTTTGCGGCAAAACATTTGAAGGTCATTTTATAGGTAACTTGTTGCCCTAATTCCGAATTTGACCTCCGTTTTCCTAGATTGGCTCTAGTTTTTGAGATACAGGGTGGTCACAAAAATACATTAATAACAACAATTTATGTTAGGTTGTAACGTAATCACAAAACACGAAAGTTATATATGAAATTGTTAATGAGTAAGTACATAAAATGCTAATAGGTCAAAACATTCAATTCATTACAATGAAATCACAATTAATGCATTACAAATCGCTGTCTATATGATTGTCTTCTGTGTGCAGAATGTGGACAATAACGTTGAAGGCTCCAACAATATGTCTGAAATAATATATAAATATACAAATGAAATAATATATAATCCCATCTTCCTTGGTATCTTTCTTCCATCACCTTGATATCTTGATGGAACCTCTCCCCTTGTTCCTCACTATAACATCCTAGATTATCCGTAAACCGATCTAAGTGACTATGTAGAAAGTGAACTTTTATGCTCATATTAGCATTCAAATTTTTGAAGTCTGAAAGCATTTTCTGTACGAGTTCTACATAGTTGGCAGATTTATGGTTGCTCAAAAAGTTCTGAACAACCAAGACAAAACTTTTCCAGGCAGATGCTTCAATATCAGTCATGGAATTTATGAAATTGTCATCCTTGATGATTTGGCGAATTTGAGGGCCGCTAAAGATTCCAGCTTTGAGTTTCTCCATACCCAACCCTGGAAAAAATCTGCAAATATATTTGAAACATTCACCATCTTTGTCTAGGACCCTAACAAATTCTTCATCAGTCCTAGTTTGATGTGGAGTTGTGGGAGAAAATAATTTTTCCCCTGTCAACCAGTGGTTCGTTAATGATATTTGATGCACCTACAGTCATATTTTCCCTAGCAGGCCATACAACTTTTTCCCAGTGGTCTTCTTTAGCTACTATCCCACAAGCATATGAAACAAAGGGTACTTAGTATATCCGCTGCTGCCCAAGTAAGATGTTGACCATCTTCAAATCAACGCATATAGACCACTGGTTTTCATTATATCTAAGCTTCTGCAAGATCATTCTTATATTTTCATATTCCTCTTTCAGTTTTGTTGAGTGACCTATTGGAATCGATGCATAACTATTGCCATTGTTTAATAAAACACACTTCAAGCTTCTCGTTGAACTATCCATAAACAATCGCCAATCTTCTGGTCGGTATTTAGGTAACCCCATTTGGAGTAGGAGTCCAGGGATGTTCCTACAGTATATTAGGTCTTCTTCTTCAATGAAATATGGAAGAAGTACTACCTCTCTTGTCCGAAAAAAAGTTATTTTACATTCGGCCTTCAGACAGTTCTTTTCACTTAGTCTAGATGCTAAAAGCTCAGAATCTTGCTTGGAGAGACTTAACTCTCGTACTAAATCATTGATCTCTTCCTGGGAGAACTGTTGCTGTGTAGAAGTACTTTCTTCATATTCACTACCACTATCTGGATATCTATATCCTGGATATCTTCTTCATCAGACAATGCTAGGTCTGGGAGTGTAGTGAACACTGGGATGGGGACATCGTCGGAGTGTGGTACAGGTCGCCTTGCTGATTCCAAATCCGGATACTCAAATTTACGTTTCTTGTAACGATTGATACCTTTCACATTAACCAAACAAAAATAACAGTCACTGTGGTGATTCTTTGGCTCCCGCCATACCATAGGCACACCAAATTTTAAACCTTTTCTTCGTCCATTTTTCCACTGACGTAGATTTTCCGACACACGTTTTACAGACCATATGGGAGCCCAAGAATGAAACTCCCCCCAAAGTTCATTTCACCGCATGCCAGATAAATTTTCGACCACAAAGTTAGTAATATTTCTTCTTTGGTTCTCCTGGCCAATATTCACCACAGATGTAGCAGAATACATTAGGGTTATTCAAACAATCTCTTCGTGAAGTACTCATAGTGTTCTGAAAATAGAAAAGAAATAAATAAAGTATATATAAAGGAAAGCCCCTTAAAAGAAATAAAACGATATTAATGTAAAATATGCATTAAAAGAGATATTTGATAAGGTAAATCTGGAACACCCTGAATCTCAAGAACTAGAGCCAATCTTGGAAAACTAATGTCATTTCTAAAATCAGCACACCCGATATACTATAAATTCGATAAAATATCCTTGGCAGCAAAAAAAAATTTTTTGTTTGCCAGTGTAATTACATACTTTCTCTCTCCGTGTTTAGCGTTGGAAGTAATGTAGTACTCCATTATAATTATTTGTAAAAAATTTAAGTTTATGTTCGAACTTATGCTAAAGTTTTCTCAGGCAAAATTTTAGCATAAGTCGAAATGAAATAATATATAAACCCGCCTTGTCGAGAAACTCACTCATAAGAATCCCACAAAACTCACTATTCAGACTTACTACTTCTCTCCAAAAATCAATCGCCCGAAAATAAGCCACCAAGAAATTCTATTCTCAGCTAGGGGATAAACAGCCGGCCAAATCACCAGCGAAGCTAAATTTTCGACTCGCAAAACTCAAGAACGAAAGTCGCCGAGAAAGGGAGGTAAAGCATCGGCAAAGCACAAGAGACTTATGCCAGATATGCTTGCTTCACAAAGTTAGTAATATTTCTTCTTTGGTTCTCCGGCAATATTCACCACAGATGTAGCAGAATACATTAGGGTTATTCAAACAATCTCTTCGTGAAGTACTCATAGTGTTCTGAAAATAGAAAAAAATAAAGTATATATAAAGGTAAGCCCCTTAAAAAGAAATAAAACGATATTAATGTAAAATATGCATTAAAAAAGATATTTGTATAAGAGTAAATCTGGAACACCCTGAATCTCAAGAACTAGAGCCAATCTTGGAAAACTAATGTCATTTCTAAAATCAGCACACCCGATATACTATAAATTCGATAAAATATCCTTGGCAGCAAAAAAATTTTTTTTTTGTTGGCCAGTGTTATTACATACTTTCTCTCCGTGTTTAGCGTGGGAAGTAATGTAGTACTCCATTATAATTATTTGTAAAAAAATTAAGTTTATGTTCGAACTTATGCTAAAGTTTGCGCAAGCAAAATTTTAGCATAAGTCGAAATGAAATAATATATAAACCCGCCTTGTCGAGATACTCACTCATAAGAATCACAAAACTCACTTATTCAGACATACTACCTCTCCAAAAATCAATCGCCCGAAAATAAGCCACCAAGAAATTCTAATCTCAGCTAGGGGGATAAGCAGCCGGCTAAATCACCGAGAAGCTAAATTTTCGACTCGCAAAACTCAAGAACGAAAGTCGCCGAGAAAGGGAGGTAAAGCATCGGCAAAGCACAAGAGACTTATCAAGAATTTGAGAGAGAGAGAGAGAGAGAGAGAGAGAGAGAGAGAGAGAGAGAGAGAGAGAAAGAGAAGAGAGAGAGAGAGAGAGAGAGAGAGAGAGAGAGAGTATCTTGGCAACGAGCAACTTTTGTTACCTTTATGTTAAATAAATACATCATTCAAAATAGGAATTTTT
>JABUQX010146062.1:17500-22500 GCA_015478945.1 Trachelipus rathkii
AATTACAATTATTCCCATAAACTCCCATGATAAAGATGACAAATAATATTTATTTTATATGCATTTAATCAAATGTAGAAAACATCCGCAACATCCTTATTTTTCAAGGATGCCCGGATGCGGATGTGCCGTTAAGTGAGGATGCGGATGCGGATGCGGATACGGATGTTACCTGCAAGGATGCTCCGCGGATGCGGATACGGATGCGGATGTTATTCATCAATAATATATATATATATATATATATATATATATATATATATATATATATATATATATATATATATATATATATATAAATATATTTAATAACAACATATATATATCATATCTTCATATATAAATAATATAACATAGGTTATTTATATGTTAATTCAATTCTTATATTTTCTTGATTAAATAAATCTATTACTTGTTGGTAGATTTCATTGGTTTTTAACTCTTTAAGAAGGTTTTCCTCATTTGATATTAATGCTAATCTGGAAATAAAATGTTGCATTTAAATTTCAAAAAATATTGGCCAAAATTTGACGCTTCGTTCATAAGATAGTTTCCAGATATGACTATTTTATTTAAATACTATTGTTCACTTAATTATTTTGGATTCATAGAAATATTAATTTTAACTTGAATATTAAGTCGAAATTTATTTAATATTATAGCATATAATTACTAAAAGCACATATTTGCTTGGTTTATTACTTTACTTTGCTTTCTTTCAATGTGAAAAAATACAATTCTCCAAACTAAGTGACGTCACTGCTGTACGGACTACGGACGCTGAAAAGGTAAAAGCTTTCAAAAGCTTCCTTGCGAGAGTTGTGTTTTATTTTTCTAAATTAAATTTGAAATTTTTAAGTAAATTATTTTTAAAGATTTTAATGTTTTTAATAAGTATCGTATATTAAGCGGAAAAAATGTGCTTTTGGAATAGAAAGAAGCTAATTTTTAATGATTTATTGTTAAAAATAAAAAGCAAATTCAACGGGAAAATTATGTTATGTTAAAAGTATCCTTTTTCATTTACTTATGGTATGAGTCAGATTACATTGCTCTCTCTCTCTCTCTCTCTCTCTCTCTCTCTCTCTCTCTCTCTCTCTCTCTCTCTCTCTCTCTCTCTCTCTCTCTCTCTCTCTCTCTCTCTCTCTCTCCAAAATCACAAATGACCAACGGATGATAAACAATACATCGTTTTCAATATTATTTGTAATGAACAATCAAATAAAAAATTAATAAAATAGAATGATTAATTGTAATAATTAGTGTAATTTATTATTTCAATTTTTAGAAGTTATTTTTTTTTTACTAGGGAAGCATTTCTTCCCTTCCTTCCATGGGCCGCACGCCTTTGATATATATATATATATATATATATATATATATATATATATATATATATATATATATATATATATATATATATATATATATATTACAGTTGTCACCACCACTCACGGGCAGAGCCCTATTCAAGGAGGGGTGTTGCACGCCTCAGAAGTCAACAACTAAAGTAAATTACGCAGATGATTGCTTTGACGCTAAGGCTTTGAAGTGGGAGATTAAATTCAGCAGGAACAGAAGATGGAAGAGAATTTCACAGAACAGAGGTGGCAGGAAAAGAAAGGAAGCACCGTAGCGAACTAGCCTGGAGTTACCAACATCATCACAAAACTCATGTGCAGACACAGCATCCCCTAGTTCTACCAGGGCGACGTAAAGGTGGTGGTACGCGAGTGATAAGTTCCCTCGAGCACCTGCCGCTGCGGTACCTATAGAAAAGAGATAAAGCACCAACATCGCGCCGCAAAGATAGAGGGTCAAGGGAACTGGAAAGTACAGAACAGTTTATAAGCCTTTTGGCCTTTGACTCGACCCTATCCAAAAGCCGATGAAAACAGAGCCCCCAAGATATGAGAGCAGTACTCCACATACAAGGGCGGATAAGGCCCTTGTATAGCAGGCTTAACTGAGGAAGAGGAAAAAGTCTTACAGTCTAAGCAGAACTCCAGTTTCTTTAGGGGCCACCTAGCAACCGATTGTGATGTTAGGTTTCCGGGTATTTTTTGTTTATGTTATATTAGCATGTTTATATTGTCAACAGGAGAGACGAGAGAACCGTCAAAAAGAGATAGGAAGGTTGGAAGGTGTTGAGAGGGAGATTTTTAGAAGTTGAGTTTTTAAAGTTGAATTACAAGGTTCAGATGACCCCACCCGGAAATTTTATCCAGATCAGCGAGAATGAATCGGAAGGTGAGACAGAGGCAATTCTAGGAGTAAAAGAAGGCAGAAGTGAAATGAGTTGAAGAATGAAGGGTCTAGTCATCAGCATATGGTGAATAAGAGGTTAGATATTGCAGGTGAGAAGATCATTAATGAAAAGTTGGAATAAAGTAGAGATAAGACAGAACCCTGAGGAACACCACTATTAATAGAAAGAGGAAGAAGAAGTCGCCCCATCAACAACAGCCGATATTGAGCGATTTGAAAGAAAACTAGACATAAGTAAGCAAGAGAAGGAGGAAACCCAGGGGAACTTGGAGAGCAATGACGCGTGCCATACCAGGTTAAATGCTTTGGATATATCAAGCGCCACCACGCAAGTCTCCCGTAGTTCCTAAGAGCGGAAACCAAATCAGTAAGATAGGAAAGTATATTGCCAGTAGACCTCAGGCGCATATATATTTATATATATAATATATATATATATATATATATATATATATATATATATATATATATATATATATATATATATATATATATATATATATATATATATATATATAATATTTATATATATATATATAATATATATATATATATATATATATATATATACAACCAACTATATTTATGATTATTATGCAGAGAAAGAGAAATAATTTACGTATGGTTTTCAATAGTTCTGGCTACGAAAATATAAAAATAAATAAATAAATAAAAAGCTTTTATCGAGTAGTAAATGTTTCTGCTTGGCAAGCATTTAATTTGGTAAATGAAATATTATTATTATTATATAGAATGTAAAAATTGTGTTCGTGTGTGAATTAATTTAAAATATTTGTAAAGAGGGTTGTCTTAAATTATAGTTTCATATAAATAATTAGAAAATATTTTATAACTAACAAGTAAAGATAGGGGTAAAACTCAAATGTAAGTCGGCTTTAGTTTTTTAAAACTACATTAAATCATTTATGAATTCTATAATTTAGACTTCAACGTTTAGAATATTTATAGTAACATATATCGGATTATTTTTCGTGAGTGTTAAAAAATCAGAAAATATAATAATAGAACCTGAAAAAAATACCCAAAATCTTATAGGACACTTAAATCTGAAGAGAGGTTCCAATTTGAAAAGGCCCAAATTCTGGTAGAAATGAACGTGAAAGAAAATCCCCAAACTCAGGAAAAAATACCAGAAAGTCCGGATGAAAAACCCCAAATCTGGAGAAAAAAGTTCCAAGTGTTGCAAGAAAACCTCCAAAGATTGGAAGAAAAGTGCCAAAGGTTTGAAGAAAAGTCCGATAAACTGGAAGAAAAATCCCTCAAAATTGAGGAAAAGTCCATAAAAATCGAAAAAAAGTCTATTAAAATCGAAGAAAAGTCTCAAAAGTTGGAAGAAAAGTCTCAAAAGTTGGAAGAAAAGTCTCAAAAGTTGGAAGAAAAGTCTCAAAAGTTGGAAGAAAAGTCTCAAAAGTTGGAAGAAAAGTCTCAAAATATGGAAGAAAAATCCCGAAAGTTGGAAGAAAAATTTCAAGAGATGGAATTAAGGTGGCAAGAGATGGAATTAAAGTCGCAAGAGATGAAAGAAATTTCTCAAAAGTTGGAAGAAAAGTCCCAAAACTTGGAAGAAAGGTCCCAAAACTTGGAAGAAAGGTCCCAAAACTTGGAAGAAAGGTCCCAAAACTTGGAAGAAAAGTCCCAAAACTTGGAAGAAAAGTCCCAAATTTTGGAAGAAAAGTCCCAAGAGTTGGAAGAGAATTCTCAAAATATTGAAGAAAAATCCCGAAAGTTGGAAGAAAAATTCCAAGAGATGGAATTAAAGTCCCAAGAGATGAAAGAAATTTCTCAAAAGTTGGAAGAAAAGTCTCAAAAGTTGGAAGAAAAGTCTCAAAACTTGGAAGAAAAGTCTCAAAACTTGGAAGAAAAGTCCCAAAACTTGGAAGAAAAGTCCCAAAACTTGGAAGAAAAGTCCCAAAACTTGGAAGAAAAGTCCCAAAACTTGGAAGAAAAGTCTCAAATGTTGGAAGAAAATTCCCAAAAGTTGGAAGAAAAGTCTCAACAATTGGAAGAAAAGTCTCAAAAATTGGAAGACAAATCTCAAAATTTGGAAGAAAAGTCTCAAAATTTGGTTGAAAAGTCTAAAATGTTGGAATTAAAGTACAAAGAGATGGAATTAAAGTCCCTAGAGATGAAAGCAAAGTCTCAGAAGTTGGAAGAAAAGTCTCAAAAGTTGGAAGAAAAGTCTCAAAAGTTGGAAGAAAAGTCTCAAAAGTTGAAGAAAAGGTACGGAGATTGGTAGAAGAGTACCTAATTTTCCTACCTACTACAACACGATTTTGCCTAAGTAGCCTAAACTCAGGAAGATAAACCCCACAACTTTTTAAAAAGATTCAAAGCCTGGAAGATAAACTTCAAAACTTTAAAAAAAAGTTTCCAAACTAGTAAGCTAAAGACCCAATGGGAAATAAATTATAGAAATTTGATAGCCTATAATGTATTTAAAAAATCTCAAAAAAGTAGTATCTTATTATATTATTATTTCCTGAAATAAAAAATTTGATTGGACTAGAACCTAGATAATTCAAATTGAAATGGAATATAACTTTTTTAATGTATTTTTATTTTAAAATTTTAATAATAAATTTTTACATTTTATGGTTTTATTAACTTAAATATCATAAACAACTCTTGAGCTTTAAGAAAACATTATTGGGACGAATTTTTTCAGTACTGGAGAGGGTAATAGTGCATTAAGATCAGTCGGTCGAAATATC
>JABUQX010146063.1:7500-10000 GCA_015478945.1 Trachelipus rathkii
TATACAATATATATATATATATATATATATATATATATATATATATATATATATATATATATATATATATATATATATATTAAGAGAATAAAAAAAAATAAATCTTATATATATATATATATATATATATATATATATATATATATATATATATATATATATATATATATATATATATATATATATATATATATATATATATATATATATATATATATATATATATATATATATGGATTGCCTAAAATACATAAAAACTCAGATGTATATGTTCATTATACCCCTAAATTATTTCACTAATTAAAAATCCACTTCTAAAAACTTCTTTATTACATAATCTATATATAATTGCACAGTACAAAAAATAATAATAAATCTTTCTCCTTAACGCTTCCAAGCTTTCGTGGAGGCACTCCCTCCACCTCTGTCCGGGATCGTCAGTAGAGAAAGACAAGAATGGTGATCGGTAAATCCATCATCAGTTTCGCGGCGGTTGGTTTGCGACTTCCAAATTTCTATCTCTTTCCAGTTTGAGTTTTAATCTCGCGCATGACACGGATGATTTTAAGTTTTCATTTATAGCTTCGTCTATGAAGTAGTTCCCTCTGTCTCTGTTTATATTGTTTGTATTTCTTATTATATAGGATTCATAGAATTTTCTGAATTTGTGGTTTTTAACAGTTTTAATTATTTGGTTGTTTTCTATGTCGATATTATGTCCCTCATTTAGCGAGTGAGCTACTAATGGAGAGTTTCTAGTGAAAGTGCTTATGTCATATTTATGCTGGTTAATTCTTCTTTTTACATCTATTGTTTCACCTATGTATTCTTTGTTGCAGGACTTACACGGAATTGAATATATTGCTGCATTTTTGTTATTGTCAATTTTAGGTTTTAGTAATTTTTTAAGAGTACTATTGTATTTGGTTACTAAACTTAAATTTTCCGATTTGTAGTTTATATCCTTGTTGACTATCAGTGTATATTTTTGTTTAATAAATTGTCTATTTGTGTCTTCATTATTTTCCTCATTAAAGATTTTTTTCGCTTTATTTAAACCTTGATAAATTATGGTTTTAGGGTAGTTTAAATTTATAAAGGTGCTAGTAATGTTTTTAATTTCGGATTCCAATGTACTTTCACTACATATACGGTAAGCTCGGAGACCCAATGTAACAATCAATCCCCTTTTGATGTGTAGTTTATGTCCAGAAAACCAATGAATGTATTTTGGATTATGAGAAGCCTTCTTGTAAACCGAAAAAATAAGGTTATTAGGGTTACTCCAATTTATTAGTACGTCGAGGAAAGGAAGACTTGCATTGCTAGGATGTTCCACTGTAAATTTAATTGAGGGAGTTAGATTGTTTATATAGGCATGAAATTCTTCTATGTTAAAGTTGACAGGGTAAATGAAAAGAATGTCGTCCACGTATCTAAGCCACTTACAGTTTGTAAAATCGGTATAATTGTAAATGTGGTTTCTTTCTAAAAGCTCTAAAAATATACAACTGAAGATGGGGGACAAAGGAGAGCCCATACTCAAACCCGATTTTTGCGTATAAAACAGATTGTTAAACGTAAAGTGAGAATTTTCTATAACTAAATTGATAAGCTGTTTTATGTCAGTAAAAGGTACACTGAAAGACTCATCGTGGGTACTGATATATTCCTCCAACGCATCCAAGGTTTCGGTGACGGGAACATTAGTAAAGAGAGATGTAACATCGAAGCTGAGCATTTTTTGTCCTGTCATATTATGGTTTTTAATAATATTTTTAAGGTGTTGGGAATTTTTTATGTGGGAATTAGAAATATTGCCAAGTAAGGGTTTTAATTGTGTGGCAATCCATTTTGAAAGTTTATAGGTTACACAATTAGTGTTAGATATAATGGGACGAAGGGGAATATTTATTTTATGAGTTTTAGGTATGCCATAGAAATTTGCAAGTCGGGTATTATAAGATTTAAGTTTATCATATTGCTGTTCATCGTGAGATAAAATATTTTTTAATTTTTATTAAATAAAGTCTGGGAAGTCTTTAATGGGTTGGTCTTTAGTTTAATGTAAGTATTCTCATCATTTTAACAATTCATTTGCTTTATCTATATAGTTATCTGTATTCATAATGACCACCATCTTTGTCGGATCTGGATATGATGATATTTATATTTTTCGTTAGGTTCTTAATCGTTTTTATTGAAGCATATGGGTAATTTATTGGTACTATTTGACATTTTCCAATCAAGATACCAGTAGGATGTTTGGATTAATTTCATTCTGTTTGGTTCTATTACGCCAATCTTCGAAATCGAGTGCTATTCCCGGAAGGATCAGTATTGTCAGTGCAAGGACATTCATAATTTAAAAATCAGAGTTTCTATTTCTGTTAGTTGTAGATTGGATAAGTTGAGAATAGGTTTGTAGTTACTATGAACCAAAGGACTGTTTCGAATATTATATTAAATTTTTCACCATATGCTTCAATAAAACGATTAA
>JABUQX010146063.1:17500-20000 GCA_015478945.1 Trachelipus rathkii
ATATATATATATATATATATATATAGAAAGTCTAGATATATACAAACATATTTTTTTTTATATATATATATATATATATATATATATATATATATATATATATTTAAATATATATATATATTTAAATATATATATATATATATACTATATACTATATATATATATATATACTATATATATATAACCGGCGCGGCGGGCCGGTCTAGGGAGCTGTACTCAAACGAACGACTGAACTTTTGCGGATGGCGAACGACGCTTACTGAACTTGTGGCCGAATGAACGCCGTTGGTTAATAAAGTGTGAGCCATACGTTAAAACACTCTCCAATGTTGCTAAATGATTCATGAACGTAACTGGGGTGACTGAAGAGGATAACGGTTACAAGGTCTGACTGCTGGGGGCGTATTTAAGCCTAATGGATGCTTCCATATGGCCCCCTTTGCTGGGGGTTGTATTTAAGCATAACGGTTGCTACCGCCATTCGTTGCTAAGGGAGGTTTATAGCTGAGATGGCGGCTGAAAACAGTAAATGGAGATAAAAAATGCTAGAAATGTATCAAAAAGTTAAAAAAAAGGGCTAAAATCTTAAAAATTTACCAATATGTGGCCAGAATTAACAGAAAACTATGAAATTACAGGATAAAGCTTAAAAGCTCAAGGAAAGTAGCTGAGTACTAAGTATTTAAAGTGCAAAAATATATTTTAATGCTAAAAAAGTGATCCGCTCGCGGGCGCATTTGCGTCCGCCACCTCATTTATTCCGCCCGAATGTTCTATTTGTTTTCTGAAGTATGTACAAATATATTATATTATAAAATTTTAACTATTATTGTAATTATAATTTTAACAGTTCCAAAATATAAATATAACATTTATAAAACATTCATAAATTTAATTTATTACTAAAAATTACTAAAAAATTTGTCTCTGTCAGCCAAATTATCTTTCTTTCCTTACTTTGAAATGGAAATAGTGTTTTATACTTTATATATATATATATATATATATATATATTTAAATATATTTATATATATATATATATATATATATATATATATATATATAAAATAATTCTAATATCAATCATCATACGTCAAAAAATCACCGAGTAGAAAGTTTTTTTTAACAACTTTAAATCTGACTTCATGCATTATGATGAGTCAGCACTCAGTTCTGGGATTGCCTTGTGTTGTTGAGTAATGTGTTTCACAAGTGCCAATATCGAATATAATTGGAAATTTCAAAATCGTATGCCACGTAGGGAGTAGGACCCCCGTTCTTATGTGATAGTAAGGTGTTTATAATTTTAAAACATTGTTCTCTACCCAGTTATCATATGGCAAGTAGTTCTAAAACTCCTAAAAAAATAAGTGCTGGTGAACGTGAACTGTTTGATGAAACATGGACTCACCTTTATTTTTTTATAGATTTAGATAGCAAGTGCATTTGTCTAATTTCCGGTGAACAAGTAGTTCAGAAAAAATATATAATATTGAGAGCCATTTCGTGAGAGTGAGCATAATACATATGAAAATTTGAAGGTTCTGAGGTTTTAGACAAGATAACCTCCTTGAAAGAAAATCTAATCAAAGACAAACTTTTTAAAAGGCCTATTATTCTTGAAAAGTGGTCCGTAACTCGAGCTAGTTATGCGATATCCAAAAAATAGAAGCCAAAGAAACTGAAGCCACATAGCGATGGGAATTCGTGAAAAGAATATATACTTACTGCTGTGGAAAATTTATGCCCAGAGAAGATTACTTTGTTTTGGAAATATTAGTTTATCAAGAAGAACTGTTTCTGATCGTATTAAAGAAATTGCTGGCGACATCAGAAATTTCTCTAAAATGTATTCGCAGAATTCGTGTTTTATTCATTCCACTGATGAGACAACTGATCTATCTAATACTGCTCAGATGACAATATTTACAGGTGGAATAACTACAAAATTCAACATTCGGGAAGAATTTCTTGTAAAATCTATGCATGGAACAACTAGGAGAAGATTTATTTCAAACGGTTGACTCAGCCTTAAGGATTTGATTTATGAAAAATTTCTCACCAACAGATAGCGCTCTCCATCTATGGTACGTCATGAAAAGGGCTCGTAGCTCTGATAAAAAATGAATTTAAGAAACGTCTTTTGAATTCAACTCAACCGGAAGCTTTAAAAACTACGCTTGAAACGTTTTTTTGGGGGACGTGGATGGCCTAGTGGTTATAGCATCCGGTTATTGTTAACTCTGCGACGCGGAGTCCAATGCTCAAATCCCGCTGATGGAGTGTAAAATCTCCTTTGACTCATTTAAGTCTTGTCGATGCTTTATTCATATGGAAAATTTATGTGCGCAATCTCTGAAGATGGGCAATGTAATGAAAGTTGTAACTAAGGCCGATTAATTTAATAAAAAGCAAAGTTGAAATAATGGGATTTAAGGAATTTCTAAAAGATCTTGAAGCTGAATATGGGGATTTTATTGTGAAGTCAGGTGGTTAAGTA
>JABUQX010146063.1:22500-27707 GCA_015478945.1 Trachelipus rathkii
CTCTGGAAGAGTATCTTCAAGACAGAAAGAGTTGACATCAATGATCCTTCTGATTTTTCCTATAGGAATAGATTCGAAAGCTGAGAAGAAGAGGAGTGTCTTCAATAGTAGGAAGAATATACATCAAAGTATTAATTTCGTAAACAACATAAGTGTTAATTTAAGTTTTATCTATAAATTGTGAATTAGTTTTAGAATATAGATTTAGGATTTTTTAGGGTGTGGTTGTTTGAGCGGGGTTTGGAGCTTGAGGTATTGGGAAGTGCCTCAGGTTGTGGGATCCCAGTAAACGTGCAGCCTAATTTAGTGTGGGAATAGAAGAAAGTAGAGTGGTGAATAAGAGGGTCAGGATAAAAGGGAGTAAGGGGGAGTAAAGAGCTAGGATGGGTAAAAGAGATTAGATTCGAGTGGGTTGTATGAATGTGAGAGGGATAAATGAGGATTTGAAAAGGGAAGAAGTGGGCTTAATGTTCGAAGAAAAAAGGTTGGATATGCTAGGGTTGACAGAAACAAAGCTGAAAGGATAGAAGGAGATGGACTTTGGAAAATTTAAGGGTATGATTTCGGGGGTGAACGAGAGAGTGAGGGCGAGGGAAGGGGTAGGAATAGTTATGAGAAAAGAGTTGTGGGGTAAGGTAAAAATGTGCAAATAGGTGAGTTCGAGAATAATGTGGGTTAAAATGAAATTTGGGGGGGAAATGTGGGTTTTTATATGCGCGTATGCACCAGTAAATGGAGCGAGGGAGGAGGAGAGAGAAAGATTTTGGAGTGAGTTGAATGAATGTTGGGAAAGTTTCGGGGTAAATGATAAAATTTGTTTATTAGGAGATTTGAATGCAGGAGTGGGAAGAGAGGAGATGGGGAGAATTATAGGTCCATTTGGGGTAGGGGAAAGGAATGATAATGGAGAAAGTCTGTTAGAATTGTGTGTTGATAGAAGAATGATAATTGGGAATACTTGGTTCAAGAAAAGTGAAAATCATAAGTATACATGGAAGAGTGAGATAACGGGGGGGAGGGCGATATTGGATTATGTGTGTATAAATAGAAAGGATAGGGGCAGATTACTAGATGTAAATGTATTCAGAGGGGCAGGTAGGGGGTTATCTGATCACTATTTGGTGGTTGCTAGATTAAGGGTAGGGGGAGAGGTAACGGTTAGGGAAAGAGAAAATAAGAGGAGAATAGAAGTCATAAAGGTGGAAAAATTAGATGAGGCAATGTGTAGGAGGGAGTTTATGAGGGGTATGGAGGATAAGTGGAGGGACGTGAGAGGGACGGAAATTAGGGAAGTGGAGGAGGAGTGGATGAGATTTAAAGAGACAATTTGTGAAGAGGCCAGAAGGATATGTGGAGTAAAAAAGGTGGGAGCAAGTAGAAGGAAAGGAAGTGAATGGTGGAGTGAGGAGGTGAAAGAGTTGGTGAAAAAGAAAAAAGAGGTTTATGTGAAATGGTTGGGGAATAGGAGAAGGGAAAGCTGGGAGGAATATAGAAGGGTTAGAGTGGCAGCAAAGAGGGCGGTGGAGAGGGCGAAGAGAAATGCAAATAATGAATGGTGTAGAAAAGTGACAGAAAATTTTGAAACAGGGAGCAAGATATTCTGGAAAGAAGTAAATAAAAAAAGGAAGAAGATGGAGGGGTTAGGGGAGAGGGTTAAGGGAGAGGAAGGGGAATGGATAGGAGGGGAGGATAAGGTGAGGAAAAGATGGGGGGAATATTTTAGAGGATTATTGAATGAAATGGGTGGGAGAGATGAGGATGATTTACAAGAGGTGAGGGTGGGGGGGGAAGTGGGGCAGGAAGGGGATTTGGAAATACAAATGGATGAAATTATTAGGGCGTTAACTAAAGGAAAAAAAGGAAAGTCCACAGGTCTAGATGGTGTGAGTATGGAAATGTTACAGATGGGAGGCAGAGGGGTGGAGGAATGGCTGTATAGGTTATATAATTTATGTTGGAGGAGGGGAGAGGTTCCACAGGATTGGGAGGATGGTTGTTTGGTTCCCCTGTATAAAGGGAAAGGGGATAGGATGGAGTGTGGGAATTATAGAGGTATTTGTCTTTTGAGTGTAGTAGGGAAAGTGTATGGAAGAATACTAATTGAGAGGGTGAGAGATTTAACGGAGGAGAGATTGGGGGAAGAACAAGGAGGATTTAGGGTGGGAAGGGGGTGTGTGGATCAAGTATTCACGATGAAGATGCTTGTGGAGAAAGGTATAGAAAGGAAAGGGAAAGTGTACGGGTGTTTTCTTGATCTGGAGAAAGCATATGATAGAGTGAAGAGGGGGGAATTATGGAAGGTGCTGGAGGAATTTGGAGTAGGGGGTAAATTAGTTAAAGGTATTAGGGCCTTTTATAGGAATAGCAGAATGTGTGTGAGAGTATTAGGAGGGGAGAGTGAGATGTTTGGGGTAAAGAGAGGGTTAAGATAGGGATGTGTAATGTCACCGTGGCTTTTCAATTTATTTATGGAGAGTGTCTGCAGAGGAATGATGAGGGATTGATGGATAGGGGTGATAGATGGGAAGTGAACATGATACTATTTGCGGATGATACTGCCTTAGTGGCGAAGAATTCAGAAGGGCTGTAGTATTTGGTGAAGGAGTTTGAGAGGGTGTGTGGACAAAAGGGTCTTAGGATAAACCCAGGAAAGAGTAAAGTGTTAGTGTTTGAGGAGGATGAAACAGATGAGGGGATGGGGTTAGAGATTAGAGTAGGAGGTGTAGTATTAGAAGAAGTAAAGGTTTTCAGATATTTAGGGATGGATTTGGGTAAGGAAGGAGGGATGAAGGAAGAGATAGATCACAGAGTAGGAGAAGGAATGAGAGCATTGAGTGGTCTGAGGGAATTATGGAAAGGGGGGGATTTATCACATAAACTTAAGATAAGTATGTTTGAAAAAAAAATATGTGTTCCAGCGGTACTATATGGGTGTGAAACATGGGGGTTGAATGCTAGGTCCAAGAAGAAGCTGGAAGTGTTTGAGATGAAAGGGTTGAGAGCGGTATGTGGGGTTAGCAAAAGAGAGAGGATTAGGAATAGGGTGATAAGAGAGAGATGTGATTGGAAGAATGGTTTGGTGAGAAGAGCGGAGAAGGGAATGTTAAGATGGTTTGGACATCTGGAGAGAATGGAGGAACAGAGGGTGGTTAGGAGAGTTTGGGAGGCGGAGGGGATAGGAAGGAGAGGAAGGGGGAGACCAAGAAGGAGGTGGATGGATGGAATAAAGGAGATGATTTAGGACCCCTCAAAGAGAATTGAATTGATGAGGTGTTAGTTGAGGTAGGAGATAAACCCCCACATCCCCTAAAGAGAATAAGTGTTTATTTAATAATAATAATAAGAATATATATATATATATATATATATATATATATATATATATATATATATATATATATATATATATATATATATATATATATATACTATATACTAGTATATATATATATATATATATATATATATATATATATATATATATATATATATATATATATATATATACACTGCTGCAATGTAGATATATATATATATATATATATATATATACTATATATATATATATATATAAATATATATATATATATATATATATATATATATATATATATATATATATATATATACTACTCGTCAAAATTAATATATATATATATATATGTATATATATATGTATATATATATATATATATATATATATATATATATATATATATATATATATATATATATATATATATATATATATATATACATATATATATACATATATATATATATATATATATATATATACATATATACTACTACTATATATATATATATATATATATATATATATATATATATATATATATACTACATCTACATGCAATGTAGATATATATATATATATATATATATACCGGTATATATATATATATATATATATATATATATATATATATATATATATTTATATATATATATATATATATATATATATATATATATATAAATATATATATATATATAATATATTATATATATTATATATATATATAATATATTATATATATATATATATATATATATATATATATATATATATATATATATCTATATATATATATATATATATATATATATATATATATATATATATTTATATATATATATAACGACCTGCCCTCGAACCTATTTCTCTTTAAATTTTCGCCCGCGCACTAAAATGTTTCCCACCCATGTTTTAGAGTTCATTCTCCATAGGAAAGTCCACGGATATTACAACGAATGTTTTGTTATATATATATATATATATATATATATATATATATATACTTGCTGATATATATACTATATATATATATATATATATATATATATATATATATATATATACTATATATATATATATATATATATATATATATATATATATTTATATATATATATATATATATGTATATATATATATATATATATATATATATATATATATATATATATATATATATATATATATATATATATATATATATACGAGTATATATATATATATATATATATATATATATATATATATATATATATATATATATATATATATATATATATATATATATAGATATATATATATATATATATCTATATATTTTAATTTTAAATTGAAAAGCTTAAAACCTATGGTCAATGACCTATCCCAGCAATAGATTTCTCTTTGGGAATTTGCTTGCTACGATTTTTTTATGATATTCGATATTCGATATTCGATATTCGATATTTGATATTCGATATTTGATATTTGATATTTGATATTTGATATTTGATATTTGATATTTGATATTTGATATTTGATATTTGATATTTGATATTTGATATTTGATATTTTATATACGATTTTCGATATTCGATATTCAATATTTTATATTCTATAAATTATAAATGCTGTGTGATAAATAATAATAAATAATAATAATAATAATAATAATAATAATAATAATAATAATAATAATAATAATAATAATAATAATAATAATAATAATAATAATAATAATAATAATAATAATAATAATAATAATAATAGATAATAATAATAATAATAATAATAATAATAATAGTATTAATAATGGTAATAATAATAATAATAATAATAATAATAATAATAATAATATTAATAATAATAATAATAATAATAATAATAATAATAATAATAATAATAACAA
>JABUQX010146064.1:2500-7500 GCA_015478945.1 Trachelipus rathkii
CTCACCAAGAACATCACTTTTCCACTTTCAGCATAGGCAGGATTAGGTGAACTTGTTCATAAAATATAGTACACCTCTCCTTGTGCAGAGAGAATTTAGTATTGGTGGGGAAATTTTGAGGGCAAAGAGGTCTGCCTTAACTTCTTTTAATTTTGAGCAGCTAATCTTTTTGAAAGGTAATATGGATCTTTTGTTCTTTGAAGAAGACATTGAGGAGGAAGTGGAAAATCTTGAGATTTTGTAAATATTCATTCAATTTTTCATATAATATAAAAATAAATTTTTTGTAGGATATATATATATATATATATATATATATATATATATATATATATATATATATATATATATATATATATATATATATATACAAACATATATATATATATATATATATCTCTTTCTCTATAACTATATATATGTATATATGTAACAACAACCTGTAATATATAGCATTAAAAAGTATGTAATACTTTGTAATAATATGTAATAATAACAATATAATAACAATAATAATAATAGCAATAATATATAATAATAATAATAATAATATGTATATATATATAATATATATATAATATATATTAACAACAGCTATATGCCAATAATAACCAATAACAGCCAGCTCAACTTTCCAACATGTACAGCCACGTAATACAAAACAACCAACCAACATATGCATCAATATATGTAATATGTAATATATAATATGCTCTATAATAATAACTAATAATATATGTATATATGTATATATACAATAACCTTAACTATTAATAGTAATATAACAATAATATGTAATGCTAATAATATGTATAATAATAGTATATAAATGTAATATATATATGTAATAATATGCTAATATATCTAGCCTAACTATTAGTAATATAACAATAACAATAATAATAGCATATAATATATATATGTAATAATAATAATATAATATGTAATATATATATATGTAATATAATATAATAATAATATATATAATAATAATAATATAATAATAACTATAATATAATAACTATATATATAACCAACAATAACCTAACCAATAATATGTAATGTACGTAATAATAATAGTATGTAATAATATATATATATGCTGTAATATGTAATTATATATGTATAATATAATATATATATGTATAACTAATAATAATAACATATCATAATAATAGCATATATATATATGTATATAATAAATAATAATAATAATATATATATATTTATATATAGTAATATATATATATATATAATAATATATAATAATAATAACTCTTTTTAATATAATATAACATAAGAAAATGTAATAACAATAATAATAATAATAATATGCTTATATAATATAGTATATAATATACTAATAATATAATAATTTTGTATAATAATATAATATAATAACCACCATATATACATACTATATAATATCATAGTAATAATAATATGTAATAATATCTCTTATATATATATATATAATATATACGCCAATATATATATATACTCTTTCTCTTTATATATATATATAATAATCAGAGCAATTTTTTTCGCAGAAGTTTTTTTAAGTAGTATAGTATAAGGCCTTAAATATTGATATCAATAAATCTTTAAGAATATATTTAAAAGTATTTACATGGTCTTCATATGATGTTTGTGAACGCGTGAGCTTTCGATCCTTATTTTATCTGGATCCTCTTCGGACGTTGTTATTTGAAGACTAAATAAAATTTAATGAAAATTTGTAAATTTATGTAATATTATTAAAATGATAAGTAGTTTAGATTTAAGTAAATTTTGATTTTATATTTTTGAAAAAAGGTGTGGTGGAAAGAATGTTGTTAAGTGTGGGATCAAATGTATATTCACCTTTTTGGTATGTTAAAATTAGGAAGATTTTTATGCATAGTGATTCTATGAGTTTGCGTTTGGTGGGGTCGAGTACCTGTAGGATGGGGCGCATATCATTGATGTTGATGTTATGATTGAGATTGGATCTATGTGTGGTAAGAGCGGAGTTTTGAGAGTCATAAGAAAGATCATGTTTATGTTGAGAGAGTCTTCTTTTGAAGTCATATATATATATATATATTATTTAGTATTTAATATTAAAACCTTTGTGAAGTCGGACATTATTAGCGGAAGAAGTGCGGACGTGCGGACGTGCGGACGTGCAGGAGCTTGCACGATGGCGGAAGGTTTGCGATGGTCTGAATATGTGCAGGGAGGGGCGTTGGCGGACTACGTTTTCTCGGAATGCGGAGGATTGCGTGGCGGACTACCCCTAAATGAGCGGGATTTGCCCACCTCTGTATATATATATATATATATATATATATATATATATATATATATATACTATATATATATATATATATATAACATAATATACTCTATATATATATATATATAATATATATATACTATATATATATAATAGCAAAGCAATCGAAACACTTATCAAAGGGGATATTCGAAGGACAAACGAAGACGAATAATAAAGCAAATAGGAATGTGTTCTCAGAATCACATTATAAACACCGAAGTCGCATAGATTAATAAAAGCTAATATATATATATATATATCATATATGTATGTATCATATTGTAATAATATATATAGCCTTAATATGCTTAATATATATATGTAGCTAACTTTCTTTCTTCTTCAATACTAATAATAATACATGAGTGTGAATAATATGGAAATATAATAATAATATGGAAATAATATAGAAAAATAATATTGTAATATATATGTAACCATGTATATATATCAATAATATGTAATATAATAATAATATATATATATAGCAATAATAATAATAACAATAATAATAATAACTATATATATAATATGTAATATATAATAATAATATATATATGTATGTATATAATAATAATATATAATATATATATTAATAATAATATATATATAGCAAAGCCAACAATATATATATATATATATATATAATAACATATATATATATATATATGTATATACTCTTCTTCTTCTCTTCTGTATATATATATATATATATATATTAGAGGCGACACCAACACTCTGGCTGCTCGGGCTTAGCACGAGTTATCAATATAGAAACGATCGATTTTCTGCAAATTTCTTAAGTTACGATAAAATTCTCTTACTTTTTTGAGAAAATTGGTCATGTGAAAGAATATATTACATTATGAACATGAAAGACTATTTAAAATTTAAAAAAAAGTGTAATTATCATTGTCATTGAATAATGCTATTTTTCAATCAATTATAAAACGTGACTGCTCGGGCTTCTCCAAAATAGCCGACAGAAAATTTGAAGACAGTATACACTATGCATATTCGAAAATTTAATTTTTTAACAAGTTGTTTTTTTCCCTACCTACCAACCTAGTAAAACATTCGTTTTATTTAAAATAATTTAATATAAATATTTATTTGTTCTTAATGCACATTTCGGATAAAAATAATTAATATATTTAAATTCTAATACCTGACTTTGAAAGAGAAACAATAACAGTTACCCATCAAATCAATTTTAAGCTATAGAAAACTGTAAAATAGCAATAATAACTCAAATATTTAATGTGAATAATTTTGGGTGTTAGCTATATATGTTAGTTAGTTTTTGGTCATTATGAAGTGAAGACGTGTTTTTGAGTGCTCTCGCTTGATAGTTTATATTTATTTTATTTATTGTTATTATTATTTTGTATAGCTGTGTTTAGTGAAAGTGTGTGTTTTTCAATCTTGTCTTTGTTTTAATTAAAGTTTTTATTAAATCATATCAGTTGGTATACATTTATTAGATTCAGTGAAGTTTTGCACGTGGAGTTTTTAAAAGATAAATTCTAGTTTTAAGTTTTTTTTCTTTTCTTTGTCGTTTTATTTTTTTTGGTTGCGAATTTTTAGTAGGGTAAACTGGGAAGGGTTACGTAAGTTTGAGTTTTATTTTTTTTATTTATTATACAAAATCTGATTTTTAATTAATTTAGCACATTAAACTTTTTAACTTAGGTTTTAGCGTTTGATGAATTTTATCCCGATTTTTCCTTTTGTTTTTGGCTTTTGTTCTTGTTTGTGTGTGTGCGTGTGTGTGTGTGTGTGTGTGTGTGTGAGATGGCAGATTTGCATAGGTGCGGGCTTTCTATTGACTTCACCAACATCCGTGGCTTAAATTCTAACTCTGCTTCCGTTGAATACCACCTCTCTAACTCTATCCCTAATCTTTTGCTCTTGTCTGAGACTCAGATGGCTAAGAATTCATCCTCTTACTCGTTTAACGTATCATCCAACTATAACTTATTCATAATTTCCATCTAAAGGGTGGAGTATGTGCCTATGTTAACATTAACACTCCTGTAACACTTCTCGTGAATCTCGAATCACTTAATTTCGATGTTCTGTGGCTTAAAATCTTTCTTCCTTTCTACAATCTTGTGCTTCTTGCTACTGTTCTCCCTAATAACAGAACAGATTTTCTTACGCCTTTTTTGAATATCTTACTACTTCTCACGAGACTGTTATATCTTCTCATCCAAATACTGTGGTCTCTATTTAGGGGATTTCAATGTGCACAACACTGAATGGTTGGGATCTCATACTGATTTAGGTGGGAGGAATCATCCAGCATTCTCAACGATCTGGAACAACTAATTAAGAACCAACACACATTCCGGATCGTCCTAATGATCTAACCTACTACGTCCATGTTCATACTGGTTCTCTCTAGCCATTATACTGCAATCATTGGTGATCAGTCACAATCATACCTCTTATTTTTAATCTTTCTCTCAACAATCTCTATTGCCGTTATTTGTATTTAGTTTGCAGCCGGTGGGCTAACTCTGCCTTCATAATTGGATGTTCTTTCTGCGCAGTGTTCATTACATGGACCAGTAACCAGAGCTGTCAGTCCTCGTGGGCCTTGGTGGCGGATCGTTTCGCTATGATCTTGTCACTCTCTCTACAATCAAATGTTCGTGCAGCCTGGCCTTTCGGGCTA
>JABUQX010146066.1:15000-17500 GCA_015478945.1 Trachelipus rathkii
CTTTGTTGTGATGGTTCGAGTCTATGTGTCACGAATGAAATTTTCTTCATATATATATATATATATATATATATATACAACCTTATGTATATATGTATATATGTATATATATATATATATACTATATATATATGTATATATATATATATATATATATATATGTATATATATATATATATATATATATATATATATATATATATATATATATATATATATATATATATAGAGAGAGAGAGTTATATTTATATATATAAAACAATAACATAATAACATATATATATATATATATAATAATATATAAGGCAGTTGCTTTGTAAAAATTTAAGTTTATATATATATATATATATATATATATATAGTAATATATATATATATATATATATATATATATATATATATATATTCTCTTTCTCTCTCTCTACACTCTTAACTTTTTGTTTTTTCAATATTATCCTCTCTTCCCCTATCCCATTAACTCGTCTGCTAACTTGATTCGTTTTCAAAAATGTGCTTCGTGAAAGTGATACCATCAAAGTTAATTTGTTCTTAATTTATGACACTGAGAACAAGTAGGGATTCTTTTATTTTCATTTGTTCATTTTTAAATCTAATATAAAGTTGATTTAATATCAAGATTTATATCATCATTTAATGAATAATACATCGATAAGGCTAATAAATAATGTTGTAGAGGTATAAGGTATTAATATATTTGAACGATTCTAAAAATTCCTGGATTAAGCATAGAATAAGTGAGAACAAGATTTGAAGAAAGTTTATCAAAAAATTTGAAAGACGCTGCGCTTGTTTTTAATTCTTTCCTACTATGGAGATGTTGGATTTTGGGAATATTTTTTTTACATTTTTTTTTTTTATTTTTTTTTTGGGGGGGGTTTTTTTTAAATTTGTCATCTTTAAAAAACTACAAAATTATAAACACTTCAAAATGTTTCTAGAGTTTGCATTATTTAAGTAATAAAAATACTTCAATATATAATTTTTTAGGTATCATGAAAGTTTTATGATTATTAATGGTCATTATTATTATTATTATTATTATTATTATTATTATTATTATTATTATTATTATTATTATTATTATTATTATTATTATTATTATTATTATTATTATTATTATTATTATTATTATTATCATTATTATTATTATTATTATTATTATTATTATTATTATTATTATTATTATTATTATTATTATTATTATTATTATTATTATTATTATTATTATTATTATTATTACTAATAATAATTATTATTGTTTAAGCCTTATATCTAATAAGGTTTAATTTTTTAGTCTATCAATCAAGTTACTAAAACATCTGAATACCTTTCGGCAATTACATTTGTGACAACGACTTAGAAAAGCTTCGAAAAAAGCTCTAGCTCTAAAACATTAGCTGCTCTACAAGATAAGTTATCAGTTTAAGTCTAAACATATCACCGATGCTAGGGAGTAAAATCATTGCCAAAATCTTAAATTACTCAATTTTATTAGAAGAGTTTATAAATAAAGAACATTCATTGAGAATCTGGACACAACGTGGCATGGTGCATGGCATGTTAAACTTCGGTGTGGCAATAACAGACATCTTTAATGTTAAAGCAGCGCAGCCTGACCAGGATCCGTGAGCTGGTGCAGAGGAGTAATAAATAAGAGCTGCGTTTCCCGAAGCCCGAGTGCAGCCCGTGTGCAAAATCGACTCAGAAACGCTTCAAATTGAAAAAAATTACATTAACCAATCAGAGAACAGAAAATTTGAGTACCTGGAAACGGCCGAGCACGCCCGTCGGATCAGCTGACAATTGTAAACAATACTCTTATACTTATATGTATCTATTTTATGAAATGATACAATATATTAGTATCCTTAATATAAAAGTTAACTAAAATATTAAAAAACTTTTGGCAAGCCATTTCCGACACATGTTTTGTAAAGAAATTTGTTTGTAAACAAAGTATCCTTCCGCAGCCCGCCCGTTTGTTAATTCCCGAAATCGAGGATTTAACAACGGGAGCCTGACTGTGACGTTTGCGTGACGTGGAAGTGCAAACGGGCTCGGGAAACGATGCATATGCCGCCTGTGTGCCCGCCCGGGCTGCAGTCGGGCCAGGGGAAACACAGCTAAGGTTTTGGTAGAACCGAAGATTGATAAAAATATTTTTGAATGGAGCTTGTTGTGTACGGAGTCCTGTTTTTCGGACCGAGTCCTGTTTTAAGTCAAAATTTTACAATTTATGTGAGTCAGAGTCATTTTTAGAATCCAGATTCAAGGTCAAATTAAAGTACTTGTAAATCAACGTGTTATATTTTTGTTTGAACCTTTCCTAGGCTAATACATTTTGATTTTCATTGAAAATTTATACATTTAACATTATTTGGTGTTCTTTTATTATACATACCTGTGTGTGTAATAGTACACACACAGGTTTGTGTGTATAATAATACCTGTAGGTGTAATAGTACAGGATGTTTCAAAA
>JABUQX010146067.1:0-30696 GCA_015478945.1 Trachelipus rathkii
TCTGTGGCGGCAAAGTGTTGTGATATGTGAGTAGGTGAGTGGTAGGCTCTGGATGGAATCAAAAGTATGTTTGTCGGTAGCGAAGTGGAACGTGTATGACTCAAAATTACTAATGGAATTTAGTAGAGATGATGTCTCCATGGCTATTTAATTTTGTATATGGATGGGATGATGAAAAATTAAAGTCATAGATGGGATGGGAGGGGGTTAGACTGACAGAGAATGGAGGGTGCCTTGCTTATTGTTCGTTGATGATTTGGTTTTGTGTGGAATCTGAAGAAAGTTTGAGAGGATTTGTAGAGGGTGTAAAAGAAATGGTTTGAAAATAAATGTAAATAAGAGTAAGTTGATAGCGGTGGGTGAGTAGTGTCCGAGGTGTAAGATGTTGGATGAGAAGCAATTAGAACAAGTATCTGAGTTTAAATATTTAGGTTGTATTTTGGATTTAAGGGAATGGATGATGCAGAGTGTAGTAGGAAAGTTGTGAATGGTAGGAGAAAATGGCTGCAAAGAGAACTAGGTCTTTTGAGTGAAGTTCTTGAGCCTCTAGAATTTAAAGGGGTGCCCTCAAAAGAGCCCCTCGTCTGCCACCCTCAGTAGCCACTTTTGAGTTGGCGGCCTCAGTAGTGAGGTTGGTGCCGTCTGGAGTATAACCTGTTTTGTTTACAGGGTTGGTGCGTCACAGTACCAACCCTGTTATGATACACAGTCTTCTTTCTTTATAAATTTCTACAACCTTCGCGCTATTTACACTAATTTCCTCTCCTCCTCTAAACCTAATCTCTTATTCTTAATCGAAACAAAGGTGTTTAAATAAGCATTCTGACAGCACAACTTGATCTGTTTCCTCTTCCTGTCTTTATACTTTATTTTCAGACAAAGGAGGTTGTTGTACCTTTGTGTGCGATGATGATGTTTGTTCTCTTTGATTTTGAGTCTTCTCAATTTTCTACCTTATGACTCAAACTGTCCTGTCGATCCACTTAAATTCATCTGTACTGTATATCTGTCCCCTGTTTCTAACTCAAGGGCTGTAGAGTTTAACTTTACTTGCTCCAAATTATAACTCAATTACTCTCTTCATGCTTTCTCCGAAAATCATCATTCTTGTTAGGATTCACAGCGCTCTACCACCCAGATAGCTTTCTTTGTTCTCCAGATACAGCTGGTAACGCACTACCACTTTATTCAGAATAACTCTTTTTGCATGGAGACGTGGAATTCCATATTCTTTCCTTTAACTAAACCTAACAAACCTTGGTATAACTCTGCTTGTTGTTTACGTGTTATTCATAAATGGACACTTTTATAAAGGTCAACACACAAATGTCAAAACCACTTAAAAATAATTATAATTATTAATCAATATTCTGGAAAAAGTAAAATTCAAATTGTTATTCAGATGATCTTGACACAGCTAGAATCTTATCTTACAAATTTTTCCTAATTTTCTCAGTTCTGTTTTATAGCTAGAATGTAACCAAAATGCAGTCTATTTTAGTTCAGTGTCGTAATATGGTCCATAAAATTTTCACGTCCTAATCGGATAAAAATCTTATAAGAATGTTAAAAGCTCAATGTAGGTTCTTAATTAGACACGTATGTTGAGTAAAGATCCTTAAAAACCAATCACTTTCAATTTCATATATTAAGCACGCTTCACTACCGTCATACATACTTTTGATTCCATTCAGAATCCCACCACCAACACCAAATATCACTAACACCTGCCACCAGAGTTTCCCTATTGTCTTGTCATGCTCTGTGCAGTGTTCATAAAACCTAAATATAATTTCTTCTCGCATTTATTTTCTCAATCATTTGTTTCAATGTAAAAATTTGATCCACACATCCTCTGCCACTTCTAAATGCACCTTGTTCTTCGCCAATCAATCCCTCAGTTATTCGACGCACTCTTTCAACCGAAATACCAGCATATATCTTCTTTACAACACTCAATAAATTAACTCCCCTAAAGTTCCTACAGTTCCCATATCCCCACTTGCACCCATATGAAATTTTTATTTCTACTCTTCTCCAATCGTCAAAACTATACCCCCTACATAAGTGCTTTTTACCAACTTCCGCATCCATTCAATCACCACTATATATAATCCCTAAAACACATACACAATATATATATATATATATATATATATATATATATATATATATATATATATATATATATATATATATATATATATATATATATATATATATATAGCAGCAACTAACTGGTTCAATCGTTAAGTGATAGAGTGCATGGTAAGGGCCGGGTTCGTCTTATTCTGGATCTATGTAGATATCATACTAGAGAAGTTTCCTCTAAAATAGGCTAGCACGTGACTGTGATCTTGAAACGTAACGCTTTATATATATATATATATATATATATATAATAACATATACAACTATATATATATATATACTTTAAATTTCATATCTTTATCTATATAGATATAGCATCACTATATAATAACCAAGTTCTTATACATATATATATATATATAATATATATATATATATATATGCTAACTTTTTAATATTTTTTGGGCTCACTAAGGCAGCATATATATCAACTATATATAGCAGCATAACCAACAGCAACATATATATATATATATATATATATATATATTTGCGTGTGTGTGTGTGTAGTGGGCCAAAAGGTTTGAACAAAGACTTGATACAGTTGAATTTGTATTTAGACAAAAATACGGACCCCAGTAACCTGGGAATTAAACAAAAAAAAAGAATAATAAATACTAAGAAATAAAAATAATATAACTAAATTTAACATAAAATATAATAAATAATTACTACATTAAATTTTATATAATAAAAAGGAATAAAAATTTTGGGCCTACTTGTTGGCCTACATAAAAATTTACAAGGTATTAGTGAAAAAAAATCGGCCGTAGGTTCCCCATGAAAGTGGCTTAGAAAAAATAATAGGCCCTTAGTATATACTAATCTAAGGGTGCTACCATGAGGATAAGCTAGCTAAGCAATTATAAGTAAAAATATTTAAAGAAATACTATATAATAACTGCCACTTCACAGGGTACCAACATTTATCACTATTGTTGCACTATTATACATTAATAAATATATTTGCACTGTCATCTTACTCACCATGGCAAAAAGAGAAATATCACATGCTTTAATAAGCTTTAAGCCTTCATAATACAGTAAAAATCCATAATTCTTGTGAGCAATTAGAAAGCGTCGATGTCGTGCGAAAATGGCGGCAAGATAAGATGAGAACGCTACTCAAAAATATTGAAAGATTTGCTATTGCCATAGTGAGAAAATAGAGTTCGTTAATAAACTCCGCTTTTGCATTTGCGTGCTATGTTGGTAAGATTGACCTGACCTCATCACCACAGATACTCCCCTGCAGTGCTGAAGGCACGAAACTATTCCAAATAGCGCGCCGGCCATCGAATATGCCTACCTCTGCTCGATTGTCTAGTAGGAGCTTGGGATGGAGTCTGGACAGGATTTCCAGATTGTGAGCGGGTGATCGGGCGAGTCGGAACATCTGCATGTGTCGTAAGAGTAGCCCGAGGTGGAGCTGGAGTTGAAGAATCCTGAGCCGGAGTGGAGGGAGGCAAGGATGACGATGACCGTGCGGGTGGAGTCTGAGCCGGTCGTATTGGTGCTGTTGGCTGAGGAGAAGGAGGAGGAGGAGGATAAGGAAGAGGAGGAGGAGGAGGAGAAGAAGGAGGAAGAGATGCAGGAGGAGAGATAGGAACGTTAAAAGAACGAGTTGAAGGAAGAGAAATTGAAACAAAAGGTAAAGCGTCAGGGTCGAGAACAGGAAGAGGATTCGCCTCGAAGAAAGCAGGCTTAAGGCGGTCGATCGAAACGACTTCTGTGCGTGTGGGACGTTGGATCGTGAAGAATTTCTCCTTCCTAAGTATCACAGGAAAAGGTCCGTCGTACTTAGGTTGGAGAGCGGTGCGGTGGGAGTCATGTCGAACGAAGACATGAGTGCAGGAAGAAAGGTCCTTAGGGATATAGGAATGCACCTTGTGTGGACGAGAAGGAGTTGGTCTCCACGACGAAGCACAGCGCCTCAAGCGGGTAAGATAAGCAAGCGGGTCGGCTGTAGAAGGAGGAGAGGACTGTGAGAAGAAGTCACCAGGAAGACGAAGAGGAGAACCATACACTAAATCAGCAGCCGAACAGTGCAGATCCTCTTTAACAGCGGAGCGAATGCCAAGCATTACGAAAGGGAGAGCGTCAGTCCAATTTTCCGGATTGGGCTGAGCCAGAAGAGAAGCCTTTAGCTGACGGTGGAAACGTTCAACAATGCCGTTCGCTTTTGGATTAAAAGAAGTCGTGTGAATCTTCTCTGAACCAAGAAGATTCATCAAATCTCTCCATAAGAAGGATTCAAAAGGTCTACCTTGATCCGTTGTGACAAGCGGCACACCAAAGCGCGAAATCCAATGAGCTAAGAAAGCTTTTGCTATGGATTCCGCGTTGGCGACAGAGAGAGGGATAGCCTCGGTCCAACGTGTGAACCGATCTATACACGTAAGAATGTATTTCTTACCGCGGGAGGGAGGCAGAGGTCCAACGATGTCGATGTGGACACGTTCAAATCGAGCACCAGGGGGTAAGAAAGTGCCTAGCGGGGACTTGGTGTGACGGTGGACCTTAGAACGCTGGCAGGGAAGACAAGTGCGACACCAAGTTGCTACGTCGGCATTCAGATCAGGCCACACAAATCGGGCAGCAACCAGTTTGCGTGAAGCCTCAATGCCAGGGTGAGAAAGCGAGTGAAGATTGAGGAAGACAGCCTTACGGAACGATGCAGGTACGAAAGGACGAGGAGATCCCTGAGAGACATCGCACAGAAGTTTCTTCTCTATCCCAGGGAGTTGGAGCCACTCCAGCTTGAGAGAAGAGTCTTGTGGAAGTGCAGGATCCTCATTAGTCTGGCACGTTGCCATAGCGTCGTAGTCGATGTTGGGTAAGGCTGTAATCGCGTCGATTTCAATGCGGGAGAGAGCGTCAGCAGTGAAGTTGTCGACACCTGAAATATGTCTGACATCAGTGGTGAACTGCGAGACATACTCAAGGTGACGAGCTTCTCGAGGAGAGTGCCGTTCGTTTCTGGAGACCATAGCGAAGGTAAGTGGTTTGTGATCAGTGAGTATATGGAACTCACGACCCTCCAGAAAGTAGCGGAAATGACGGACGGCGAGATACATCGCAAGTAACTCCCTCCCGAAAGCACTGTAGCGAGTCTCAGGAGGTTGCAACTTGTGAGAGAAAAAGGCGAGAGGAGACCACACTCCGTTCAGGTGCTGCTGTAAGACACCTCCGACAGCAAAATCAGAGGCATCCACCTGAACTCTGGTCGGAGCTGAGTCCTGGGGGTGAACTAAGAGTGTGGCAGAAGCGAGTGCTTCTTTGGAAGCTTCAAAAGCAGCAGTAGCTTCGTCAGACCAGTCCACTTTTGTAGAACTGCCTCGGTGCTTGGGGCGGATGAGAGCTGTGAGGGGTCGAAGAATATCAGCGCCCGATTTGAGAAAACGATGATAGAAGTTAAGCATGCCGAGGTACTGACGAAGCTGCTTCTGAGAGACAGGCCTAGGGAAGGTGCGAATGGCCTCCACGCGCTCTGCAAGAGGACAAATGCCATCCGCTGAAACAGTGTGTCCTAGAAAGGTAAGAGAAGGGACACCAAAAACACACTTTGCCGGGTTGAGACGCATGCCACATTCGTCCAACCTGGCAAAAACTGCACGTAGATGTTGCTCATGCTCGGCAGGAGAAGAGGAAGCTATGAGGAGGTCATCGAGATAAGCAAAAGCGAAAGGGAGACCTCTAAGAACGTCATCGATGAACCTCTGGAACGTCTGAGCTGCACCCCTCAAACCGAAAGGCATGCGTGTGTACTCAAAGAGGCCAAAAGGGGTGATGATGGCCGTCTTCGGTATGTCCTCTAGTGCGACTGGGATCTGGTGGTAAGCCCTGACAAGATCCAATTTACTAAAAATGGATTTACCGGCCAGATTAGAGGTGAAAGACTGGATGTGCGGGACCAGGTAGCGGTCTGGTATCGTACAAGCGTTCAGAGCCCTAAAATCTCCCACAGGCCTCCAATCAGAAACACCTTTAGGCACCATGTGGAGGGGGGAGGACCATGAACTCTTGGAAGGGCGGACGATACCAAGTTCAAGCATGTGCTCAAACTCCGCCTTGGCTGCCTTGAGCTTGTCAGGAGGCAGACGCCGAGCACGAGCGAAAGTGGGAGAGCCCGTAGTCTCTATATGGTGGCGCACAGAATGTTGAACAGGAGAGGAAGAAGAACAGGGGTTCAACAGCGCCGGAAAATCCTTCTGCAGGATGGTGAAGAAGGGGGAGGTACCAGAAGAAGGAGCAACCGCAGAGATGCCTTTAAGAGCAGAAGAAACTACGGTACCTGCAGAAGACAGAGACGTACAACCGTCAACCAATCTCCTGTTTCTTAGATCGACCATAAGGTCGAAATGTGACAGAAAATCAGCTCCCAAAATGGGTTGGGTCACGTCAGCAACCACGAATACCCAGGGGAATTGACGGCGGAGAGAGAGGTCTAAGGTGCACAGGCGCTCACCATAGACGGGGATGGTACTACCATTTGCTGCGTAAAGAGCCCGGTCAGGAAGAGGGACAGCGGACTTTTGGGTAGTATCTCTAGGCAATAAAGAATAAGACGCTCCGGTGTCGATCAGGAAGAACAGGTTTGTAGACCTGTCGAAAAGGCGCAGGACATCCTGAGACGAAGAAGGCGGAGAGGAAGAACAAACAGAGGGGTGGCCAGCTGGATCCACCGCCTTTATGGACCGCTGGCTAGGGGGTTTCCCGAAAAAGTACACGGCGTATTGCACTTATTCGCCTTCAGGCCAAACCGGTGGTGGTAAAAACAATACCCATTTGGATATTGCTGAGGGCCTGGGGTGGGAGAACGGTCAGAGAAGCGACGACCTGAAGAGGAGCGGTTGCGGGATCGAGAGTCCCTTTGAGACCGTAGCATGGCGGAGATGGACATCAGCTCCGCTTTAATGTCTGCCATGCCATGTTCCAAAGTCGAAAGACGGGTCTCTATACCCGAAAATCGGGAGGAACAGGGATCGTGAGAGGCGCTGGAGATGGACCAGGGGTACGAGGGATGGGGCGGGTACACCGGATAAGAAGAAGAAGTAGCAGCGGAAGAGGGAACCGGAGAGACCACAGAGGGGGTGAAGAGAAGGTATAGGGAGAAGGAAGCGAAGAAGACGGGAGAGGCAATGAAGTAGGAGGAAAAGGAAGTGCCTGAGCTGCAGGAGAAGAGGAAACAGACACAGGAGCAGCGATGGCAGAAACAGCGGGAGCATTAGAGTTGAAGAAGCGTATAAGACCATCGGCTCTCTCTGCAACCTCCTGAAGAGTAAGTTTTGGATCCATCGATGCGAGGAAATACTGTACATCTCTGGGTAGTTTCTGGATAAAGAGAGTGCGGACAAAACCTGACTCCTGTGTAGTAGGGGGTCCACTCAGCAAAGAGAGCATCTGCACCAGGAGATCAGAAGGCTTCTGATCTCCTAGTGAGGTGCCACGTAGGAGTTCTTCGTACTTGGCCTCCTGAGAAAGGGACAGGCGGGAGATCAAGAGGGTACGAAGATCTGAGTAAGGGGTAGAAGAAGCGGACAGGGTAGGGATGGAATCCCTAATGCGGAGGGATACATCCTCAGGCAGGAAGGACAAAACCGTACTGTACTTGGTCGCCTCATCACTGATAGTACGGAGGATGCCATCTACTAGTGAAAACCATGTTTCAGGATGGTGAAGGTAGAAAGGTGAGGGAGACGAAAGTGGTGCGGGGGTGGGATGAGAATCTGTTCCAACCATGACGAAAGCAGTAGAAGAAAGTAAGAGAAAAGAAATTGTGAAGAGAGGAGAAGATAAGAATTAGGATAGGGAAGAAGGAAGGAAGAAAGCAAAACCACAGCACCAATACAAGAAAAAGTAAATAATGCAAAAGATGACAGCGCGAAAATAAAACTAACTATTCTGTTTCCGATGGTACTTTTCTGTTTTTTTAATCAAAACTATTCTGCTTCCGGTGGTACTTTTCTGTTCTTCGACTCGAAACTATTCTGCTTTCGGTGGTACTTTTCTGTTCTCGTACATAATAATCTAATTATTTAAGTTTAAGAAAAATTATAAAAATAGTCATATATTCATTAATATTTCTTATAAATAATAATAAATAAAATGATAAAGAAATAATAAATAATAATAATAATAATAATAATAATAATAATAATAATAATAATAATAATAATAATAATAATAATAATAATAATAATAATAATTAGGTCCTGTGCAGATTATAACTGTTGCACATGCAACAGGACGGTTTTCCTTTGTCTGGCCTATGGATGGGGTCCAACGCGTGCTTTGAAGCTGTGCACGAAAATTTGGTAGGCCCGTAGCTGGGGAAATATGCTAGCTGGGTGTTGGGAGCCTACTTCCACTGGTAGGCTTCGATGTCACTCCAATGGTCACTACTTTTTAGCGGGATGCTTGTTTGATGTTAGTGGGCCAAAAGGTTTGAACAAAGACTTGATGCAGTTGAATTTGTATTTAGACAAAAATACGGACCCCAGTAACCTGGGAATTAAACAAAAAAAAGAATAATAAATACTAAGAAATAAAAATAATATAACTAAATTTAACATAAAATATAATAAATAATTACTACATTAAATTTTATATAATAAAAAGGAATAAAAATTTTGGGCCTACTTGATGGCCTACTTGTTGGCCTACATAAAAATTTACAAGATATTAGTGGCCGAAAAAAAATCGAGCGTAGGTCCCCCATGAAAGTGGCTTAGAAAAAATAATAGGCCCTTAGTATATACTAATCTAAGGGTGCTACCTTGAGGATAAACTAGCTAAGCAAAATATATACAGAAATATGTTATAATAACGGCCACTTTCACAGGGTACCAACATTTATCACTATTGTTGCACTATTATACATTAATAAATATATTTGCACTGTCATCTTACTCACCATGGCAAAAAGAGAAATATCATATGCTTTAATAAGCTTTAAGCCTTCATAATACAGTAAAAATCCATAATTCTTGTGAGCAATTAGAAAGCGTCGATGTCGTGCGAAAATGGCGGCAAGATAAGATGAGAACGCTACTCAAAAATATTGAAAGATTTGCTATTGCCATAGTGAGAAAATAGAGTTCGTTAATAAACTCCGCTTTTGCATTTGCGTGCTATGTTGGTAAGATTGACCTGACCTCATCACCACAGATACTCCCCTGCAGTGCTGAAGGCACGATACCTTAATCCAAATAGCGCGCCGGCCATCGAATATGCCTACCTCTGCTCGATTGTCTAGTAACTCTTATATATGCTCTTAGTAACTATATATATATACTGTAACCATGGGCGCCGTTATAGCAAAATTTAGGGGGGGGCCAAATTGTATGTTATATAAAAACCAATAAAAACAATATATATATATATATATATATATATATATATATATATATATATATATATATATATATATATATATATATATATATATTTTGCTTTCCGCTATCTTCTTTTTCATTATTGTCGTCTTCCTCGTCACGTGATCAGAAAATCTCGTTTTCTTCGATAGAACAACAGCCGCCATTTCTCCTCAAGAAGCATTTCAATTATTTCGTGAAAAACTGCCAAGCTCAGTGTAATCTCAGAAACAGTTTACCAAATCCTTTTCACATTTGTTTATGAAGCACCGCTGACTTCTTTTATATTATTTTGTGCTATTGAAACTTTCGTTACAACATTTTTCCCCTCGATTGTTAGCAAGATTCTGACCTAATTGCTAAACCTAGTTCTTGTGTATCATATTGAATCTCGTGTATCTAAATAATTCTATTTTGTGCTGCATGCTTATATTAATGAAAAACATTCCATATAAAATAATCTTTATTATATATTATATTTATTTACATTTAAATAACCTTTTTATAAATTATTGGCTATACTAAAAGACTTACGTTCAAAAATTTTATATATTTTATGTAATAGTTTCCCTTAAAACAAAATGTCAAATATACAGAAAACTGAATTCTCATGCATAACTTTAATATTTATTTTCCACAATGTAATTATTATTATTATTATTTATTATTATTATTATTATTATTATTATTATTATTATTATTATTATTATTATTATTATTATTATTATTATTATTATTATTGTTAATTGTTATCCATATATTAATTATGTATATTGTTTCAATATAGATTATGACCTCTGACCAAAGTTTGTGTCATTACCTCAGCCTTCTTCCGTTACGTCCAACGTAACAGTGTTGACCTGGAGTGACTTTTGCCGTCGTCTATCCCGGCATTTCTACAACCACAAGGACACACACGGATCCACTTCCTGAAGCAGAAGATTATTTCCATAATATTAAAAACTTTAATCTATTTTACGAAACAATTTAAAAATTTTAACAGGTCGAAATCCTGCCTTTTCAATTTTAAATTACTTATTTTTAAAACATTTTGGCCCTTACAAGCGGCAAATCGCATCTTAAGCATATTTTTGTCTCGTAATATTGTTTTCAAAAATTTTTTTACAATCGTATTATATTAACATTTATAAATCATGTCCCCTCCTGACGCTGCAAATACTGAAAATATGAATGTTATATCCCAACAGCCTGCTTCAGACAGGGAATCATCTGGTGTATATACTGGTAAGTTTGTTAACAACGATTTGGATCTCACATTTACGCTGCTCGAGCTCCAGCTCGAGTCCACGAATGAACTTGCCCGCTTTAGGGCACTCTTAAATATATTACCTGTTCCCGTTTTGCAGCGCCTGAAGGATGTTTTACCTTCCTTACATTCCCACAACCAGCCCTATACCCAACTTAAAACCGAACTTTTAAACCGGCTGGGAGAAACCGATGCTGAAAAAGTAAAAAAACTTCTAACTGGAGGCTCTCTTGGTGATCGTTTGCCCTCAGTCCTGTTATCTGATATGCTCAATCTCCTTGATGGTCCTCCCGTAGGTAATTGTATACATATTGTCCGCCATCTCTTCCTACAAAAACTTCCTACAGAGATGCAACTGCGTTTAGCAACGGTCGATCCCAACTGTTCACTGCAAGAACTCGCTACTTATGCAGATAGAGTTTGTAAAGCGAAACCTCTTACGACAGCAGACATACCTTCACAAGTTTCGCATATCACGGATCCCACCACTAATAATAACTTAACACCAGCGTCACTTTCGCATGTGAGTGAGTCAGTCAATGCACTTCGACACCCATCGCACACAGAAAATTCTTACATTGTATCACAACTACAGGTGTTGCAGAACACCATCATGGATTTAACTACTAGAATGCGAGCTTTGGAAACGCGTTCCACTGCTCCTCCCCCCCTCCTCCTTCCCCTCCTTATCCTCAACAACAATATCCTTATCCTCAACAACAATATCCTCAACCTCAACAGTATCCTCAGTCCTCTCCTCATCCTTATTCGCAACCCCCTTCATACCCCCAGCCTCCTCCCAATCCTTCATACCCCCAGCCTCCCCCCAATCCTTCAAATAATTATTCTGCTTACAATTACGGTCATAACTCTCGCTCTCCTACTATGCAACGACGTTCATATCGTCGCTCACCTACTCCTTCGCGTCAGTTCGCCTCTTCTCCTGTTACTTCTCAGGCCATGGTTCAATTTCCGTCACATAACCAGCAGGGTATTTGTAGAAATCATCAGCGTTTTGGAGATCAAACACGGTCATGTCTTAAGCCTTGCACTTTCGGGAATTTAAACTCAAACACCACTCCGTAAACACGCTCGGGGTGGTTTCAAAAGCGTCCAACTTGCTTTGTGTCTACGATCCCTCCACCAAACTATCTTATCTCGTAGATAGTGGGAGCTCAATTTCAGCTGTACCACGTTCCATCCTCGGGAAAACTCATGCTCCAGAACCATCAGGCTCTTTACGCGCCGCCAACGGCACCACCATCAACACTTATGGTACCAAACGACTCCATTTAACGCTCTCGTTCCGTCGTGACTTTATATGGGACTTCACGATAGCCGACGTCACTTTACCAATAATAGGTGCCGACTTTCTGTCTCACTTTAACCTTCTTGTAGACATGAACCACAACCGCATTATTGATTTTGAGACACATTTCTCATCCGCTTGTATTCGTGCGTCTGCTTCCATCAGTGGCATACATCTTTCTCCATCTAATAATATTTTTGAATCATTATTAATTACCGATTTTCCAGAGCTTCTCTCTCCAGTCTCCAAATTTCCTCCTGTGAAACACAATGTCGTTCATCACATTGAAACTTCCGGCAGACCTCCATTCTCTCATGCTAGACGTCTTGCACCAGATAAACTCAAAGCTGCGAAGCTAGAATTCGAATCTCTCTTAGAGAAGGGCATCATCCGACCTTCAAAGTCTGACTACGCTTCTCCATTACATATGGTTCTCAAACCAATGGGGACTATCGCCCGACCGGCGATTATCGCTGCCTAAATGCAATCACCCGCCCGGACCGTTATAATGTACCTCATTTACAGGATTTCACATCCCATCTCTCTGGTTGTACCATCTTCTCAAAAATTGACTTAATTTCCGCATTTTTTCAAGTCAATCCGGACGACATTCATAAGACTGCCATTATCACTCCTTTCGGCCTTTACGAATTTCTTCGAACGCCATTCGGTTTACGAAATGCTAGTCAATCATTCCAACGTCTTCTAGACTCAGTATTACGCGGTTTACCTTTCGTCTTCGCCTACATAGACGACTTATTGATTGCCAGTGCTTCTCCAGAAGAGCACACTTCACATCTCAGGCAAGTTTTTTCCAGACTAAGCGAATTTGGTCTATGTGTCAATTCTTCCAAATGTGAATTCGGAGTTTCATCCCTAACCTTTCTCGGACATACAATCTCTGCCGAAGGTATACGTCCTCTTGAGGATCGTGTGGCAGCGATTCGTGACTTTCCGAAGCCTGTAAAACAGCGTCAACTTCGTCGTTTTTTAGGGATGGTAAACTTCTACCATCGTTTCATACCGTCCGCTGCTAAATTTCTCCTTCCTCTCCACGCACTTCTTAAGCATCCACGTAAAGGTGCTGCTTCTGTCACTGTAGATTGGAATGACGAAGCAACTAATGCCTTCACTGCCATCAAAGAAGCCCTTGCTTCTTCTGTGTTACTTATATTTCCATCCGACACAGCCCCGACTAGAATCAACACCGACGCTTCAGACTTCGCAGCTGGAGCTGTGCTGCAACAATTTATTAATAACGAATGGCGTCCATTAGCTTTCTTTTCTAAAAAGTTCCAGCCGCCTGAAACAAGGTACAGCGCATTTGGAAGGGAACTTCTAGCAATTTATTTAGCTATTAAGCACTTCCGTTACTTCATAGAAGGTCGGGAATTCCATGTTGTAACTGATCATTTACCCATCACGCATGCCATTACAGCTTCCACAGTGAAACAGTCACCTCGTGAAGCCCGCCACCTTGAATTTATTGCCCAATTCACAACTGATATCCGCCATATAAAAGGAAAAGACAACATTCCTGCCGATGCTCTATCCCGAATTAACGCTATCTCTCCTTTACCAGACATTGATTTCGTCGAAATGGCTCGCTTGCAGCAACTCGAAGAGATTGTTTTTCCTAGTGCTTCTTCTTACGTCATTCAAACTGTAGAAATTTTTGGTTTCCCCCCTTTGTTATGCGATGTCTCTTCAGCACATCCTCGTCCAGTCGTACCTACCCCCATGCGTAGAAAGGTTTTTCACACCATTCACGATGTGTCGCACCCAGGGGTAAAAGGTAGTCAAGTTAAAATAGGTAAGCATTTCGTTTGGCCGTCCTTACTAAAGGATGTTAAACAGTGGACAACGCAGTGTCTCAACTGTCAAAAATCCAAAGTGCACAGGCACACTGTCGCACCTCTTCAGCAATTCCTTCCCCCTGGTGAACGTTTTGACCAGGTCCGTTTCTTCCACCACTCTTTCTCCACCTTCTGCACCCGCTCCATCTACCTCTACTTCGCAAGATAATATCGACTTTATGCCCATACTGCCTTTTACATCAACTTGTTCTCCACCTGAACCTTTGCCAACTCCCTCAGCTATTGTCACTCCTTCGCCAGCTACTTCAGCGCCCCGCGCTACGACATCTCCGCCTCCTGCTCCAATACCGATTCCTCCTCCGACTCCGGAACCTATTCGAACTCAAACCTTATCATCTTGTCAACCTCGTTCCACATCGCGTTATGGACGAACATTACGTCCAGTGGTTCGCTTTTCACCTTAATCTCTCACGACGCTCCTCTGGGGGGAGCCATATTACCTTCCGCTTTCTCCTTTTTCATTATTGTCGTCTTCCTCGTCACGTGATCAGAAAATCTCGTTTTCTTCGATAGAACAACAGCCGCCATTTCTCCTCAAGAAGCATTTCAAATCTTTCGTCAAAAACTGCCAAGCTCAGTGTAATCTCAGAAACAGTTTACCAAATCCTTTTCACATTTGTTTATGAAGCACCGCTGACTTCTTTTATATTATTTTGTGCTATTGAAACTTTCGTTACAACATTTTTCCCCTCGATTGTTAGCAAGGTACGTTAATTGCTAAACCTAGCTCTTGTGTATCATATTGAATCTCGTGTATCTAAATAATTCTATTTTGTGCTGCATGCTTATATTAATGAAAAACATTCCATATAAAATAATCTTTATTATATATTATATTTATTTACATTTAAATAACCTTTTTATAAATTATTGGCTATACTAAAAGACTTACGTTCAAAAATTTTATATATTTTATGTAATTTAAAACAAAATGTCAAATATAAACAGAAAACTGAATTCTCATGCATAACTTTAATATTTATTTTCCACAATGTAATTATTATTATTATTATTTATTATTATTATTATTATTATTATTATTATTATTATTATTATTATTATTATTATTATTATTGTTAATTGTTTTCCATATATTAATTATGTATATTGTTTCAATATAGATTATGACCTCTGACCAAAGTTTGTGTCATTACCTCAGCCTTCTTCCGTTACGCTCAACGTAACAGTGTTGACCTGGAGTGACTTTTGCCGTCGTCTATCCCGGCATTTCTACAACCACAAGGACACACACGGATCCACATCCTGAAGCAGAAGATTATTTTCATAATATTAAAAACTTTAATCTATTTTACGAAACAATTTAAAAATTTTAACAGGTCGAATTCCTGCATTTTCAATTTTAAATTACTTATTTTTAAACCATTTTGGCCCGTACAATATATTTTTCTCATCCTTTGTATACCTTTTTGTAGTATTTAGTGTGTTATTTGGTCTCTGACCATTATTTTTATCATATTTAGCGTGTGCAAATCGCATCTTAAGCATATTTTTTGTCTCGTAATATTGTTTTCAAAAATTTTTTTACAATCGTATTATATTAACATTTATAAATCATGTCCCCTCCTGACGCTGCAAATACTGAAAATATGAATGTTATATCCCAACAGCCTGCTTCAGACAGGGAATCATCTGGTGTATATACTGGTAAGTTTGTTAACAACGATTTGGATCTCACATTTACGCTGCTTGAGCTTCAGCTCGAGTCCACGAATGAGCTTGCCCGTTTCAGAGCCCTATTGAACATATTGCCTGTTCCCGTATTGCAGCGCCTGAAAGATGTTTTACCTTCCTTACATTCCCACAACCAGCCCTATACCCAACTTAAAACCGAACTTTTAAACCGGCTGGGAGAAACCGATGCTGAAAAAGTAAAAAAACTTCTAACTGGAGGCTCTCTTGGTGATCGTTTGCCCTCAGTCCTGTTATCTGATATGCTCAATCTCCTTGATGGTCCTCCCGTAGGTAATTGTATACATATTGTCCGCCATCTCTTCCTACAAAAACTTCCCACAGAGATGCAACTGCGTTTAGCAACGGTCGATCCCAACTGTTCACTGCAAGAACTCGCTACTTATGCAGATAGAGTTTGTAAAGCGAAACCTCTTACGACAGCAGACATACCTTCACAAGTTTCGCATATCACGGATCCCACCACTAATAATAACTTAACACCAGCGTCACTTTCGCATGTGAGTGAGTCAGTCAATGCACTTCGACACCCATCGCACACAGAAAATTCTTACATTGTATCACAACTACAGGTGTTGCAGAACACCATCATGGATTTAACTACTAGAATGCGAGCTTTGGAAACGCGTTCCACTGCTCCTTCCCCTCCTCCTTCCCCTCCTTATCCTCAACAACAATATCCTTATCCTCAACAACAATATCCTCAACCTCAACAGTATCCTCATCCTTCATACCCCCAGCCTCTTTCATACCCCCAGCCCCCTCCCAATGCATCAAATACTTATTCTGCTTACAATTACGGTCATAACTCTCGCTCTCCTACTATGCAACGACGTTCATATCGTCGCTCACCTACTCCTTCGCGTCAGTTCGCCTCTTCTCCTGTTACTTCTCAGGCCATGGTTCAATTTCCGTCACATAACCAGCAGGGTATTTGTAGAAATCATCAGCGTTTTGGAGATCAAACACGGTCATGTCTTAAGCCTTGCACTTTCGGGAATTTAAACTCAAACACCACTCCGTAAACACGCTCGGGGTGGTTTCAAAAGCGTCCAACTTACTTTGTGTCTACGATCCCTCCACCAAACTATCTTATCTCGTAGATAGTGGGAGCTCAATCTCATCTGTACCACGTCATCTCGGAAAACTCATGCTCCAGAACCATCAGGCTCTTTACGCGCCGCCAACGGCACCACCATCAACACTTATGGTACCAAACGACTCCATTTAACGCTCTCGTTCCGTCGTGACTTTATATGGGACTTCACGATAGCCGACGTCACTTTACCAATAATAGGTGCCGACTTTCTGTCTCACTTTAACCTTCTTGTAGACATGAACCACAACCGCATTATTGATTTTGAGACACATTTCTCATCCGCTTGTATTCGTGCGTCTGCTTCCATCAGTGGCATACATCTTTCCATCTAATAATATTTTTGAATCATTATTAATTACCGATTTTCCAGAGCTTCTCTCTCCAGTCTCCAAATTTCCTCCTGTGAAACACAATGTCGTTCATCACATTGAAACTTCCGGCAGACCTCCATTCTCTCATGCTAGACGTCTTGCACCAGATAAACTCAAAGCTGCGAAGCTAGAATTCGAATCTCTCTTAGAGAAGGGCATCATCCGACCTTCAAAGTCTGACTACGCTTCTCCATTACATATGGTTCTCAAACCCAATGGGGACTATCGCCCGACCGGCGATTATCGCTGCCTAAATGCAATCACCCGCCCGGACCGTTATAATGTACCTCATTTACAGGATTTCACATCCCATCTCTCTGGTTGTACCATCTTCTCAAAAATTGACTTAATTTCCGCATTTTTTCAAATTCCCGTGAACCCGGACGACATTCATAAGACTGCCATTATCACTCCTTTCGGCCTTTACGAATTTCTTCGAACGCCATTCGGTTTACGAAATGCTAGTCAATCATTCCAACGTCTTCTAGACTCAGTATTACGCGGTTTACCCTTCGTCTTCGCCTACATAGACGACTTATTGATTGCCAGTGCTTCTCCAGAAGAGCACACTTCACATCTCAGGCAAGTTTTTTCCAGACTAAGCGAATTTGGTCTATGTGTTAACTCTTCCAAATGTGAATTCGGAGTTTCATCCCTAACCTTTCTCGGACATACAATCTCTGCCGAAGGTATACGTCCTCTTGAAGATCGTGTGGCAGCGATTCGTGACTTTCCGAAGCCTGTAAAACAGCGTCAACTTCGTCGTTTTTTAGGGATGGTAAATTTTTACCATCGTTTTATACCGTCCGCTGCTAAAATTCTCCTCCCTCTCCACGCACTTCTTAAGCATCCACGTAAAGGTTCTGCTGCTTCTGTCACTGTAGATTGGAACGACGAAGCAACTAATGCCTTCACCGCCATCAAGGAAGCCCTTGCCTCTTCCGTGTTACTTATATTTCCATCCGACACAGCTCCGACTAGAATAAACACAGACGCCTCAGATTTCGCAGCAGGTGCTGTGCTACAACAGTTTATTAATAACGAATGGCGTCCATTAGCTTTCTTTTCTAAAAAGTTCCAGCCGCCTGAAACAAGGTACAGCGCATTTGGAAGGGAACTTCTAGCAATTTATTTAGCTATTAAGCACTTCCGTTACTTCATAGAAGGTCGGGAATTCCATGTTGTAACTGATCATTTACCCATCACGCATGCCATTACAGCTTCCACAGTGAAACAGTCACCTCGTGAAGCCCGCCACCTTGAATTCATTGCCCAATTCACAACTGATATCCGCCATATAAAAGGAAAAGACAACATTCCTGCCGATGCTCTATCCCGAATTAACGCTATCTCTCCTTTACCAGACATTGATTTCGTCGAAATGGCTCGCTTGCAGCAACTCGAAGAGATTGTTTTTCCTAGTGCTTCTTCTTACGTCATTCAAACTGTAGAAATTTTCCTTTGTTATGCGATGTCTCTTCAGCACATCCTCGTCCAGTCGTACCTACCCCCATGCGTAGAAAGGTTTTTCACACCATTCACGATGTGTCGCACCCAGGGGTAAAAGGTAGTCAAGTTAAAATAGGTAAGCATTTCGTTTGGCCGTCCTTACTAAAGGATGTTAAACAGTGGACAACGCAGTGTCTCAACTGTCAAAAATCCAAAGTGCACAGGCACACTGTCGCACCTCTTCAGCAATTCCTTCCCCCTGGTGAACGTTTTGACCAGGTACACGTTGATTTAGTTGGCCCTTTATCACCTTCTGCACCCGCTCCATCTACCTCTACTTCGCAAGATAATATCGACTTTATGCCCATACTGCCTTTTACATCAACTTGTTCTCCACCTGAACCTTTGCCAACTCCCTCAGCTATTGTCACTCCTTCGCCAGCTACTTCAGCGCCCCGCGCTACGACATCTCCGCCTCCTGCTCCAATACCGATTCCTCCTCCGACTCCGGAACCTATTCGAACTCAAACCTTATCATCTTGTCAACCTCGTTCCACATCGCGTTATGGACGAACATTACGTCCAGTGGTTCGATTTTCACCTTAATCCCTCTCGACGCTCCGCTGTTCGGGGGGGAGCCATATTACCTTCCGCTTTCTCCTTTTTCATTATTGTCGTCTTCCTCGTCACGTGATCAGAAAATCTCGTTTTCTTCGATAGAACAACAGCCGCCATTTCTCCTCAAGAAGCATTTCAATTATTTCGTGAAAAACTGCCAAGCTCAGTGTAATCTCAGAAACAGTTTACCAAATCCTTTTCACATTTGTTTATGAAGCACCGCTGACTTCTTTTATATTATTTTGTGCTATTGAAACTTTCGTTACAACATTTTTCCCCTCGATTGTTAGCAAGGTACGTTAATTGCTAAACCTAGCTCTTGTGTATCATATTGAATCTCGTGTATCTAAATAATTCTATTTTGTGCTGCATGCTTATATTAATGAAAAACATTCCATATAAAATAATCTTTATTATATATTATATTTATTTACATTTAAATAACCTTTTTATAAATTATTGGTTATACTAAAAGACTTACGTTCAAAATTTTATATATTTTATGTAATAGTTTCCCTTAAAACAAAATGTCAAATATAAACAGAAAACTGAATTCTCATGCATAACTTTTATTATTATTATTATTATTATTATTATTATTATTATTATTATTATTATTATTATTATTATTATTATTATTATTATTATTATTATTATTATTGTTAATTGTTATCCATATATTAATTATGTATATTGTTTCAATATAGATTATGACCTCTGACCAAAGTTTGTGTCATTACCTCAGCCTTCTTCCGTTACGTCCAACGTAACAATATATATATATATATCAGGCGCGGCTTTACGGGGGAAGCACAGGAGGCCGGGCCTCCTTCAAAAAAAATAAAAGCAACTAATGTAATAAAATAATTCAAATTATTATTTACTACTATTAAAATAATGTTTAAAATGTTATACAAGAACGCTAATTTTACATTAAGATCATTTATTCTCTTGCGAAACATTATTTTTCGTAAGGATCATTGACTGGAGGAATTTCGATTTGTGCCTCCAAGAAAGCATAATTATAATGCTTTCAAAACACTTGTTGCCATGCCAACGTAAAAGAAACCTTATTCTTACTTTGTCTATTTTGAGGATTTTTCCACAAAGCCTCCTCTCGAACACGTCATAAAATAACTCCCAAATTTGACAACTCTACTCATAAGTAGAGTTGCCCCTTTGCAATAAATATATGAAACAAAATAAAGAAAACTATTTTTTTAAAATTAAATAAAAAAACTTATTTAATATATATATATATATATATATATATATATATATATATATATATATATATATATATATATATATATATATATATATATATATATATATATATATATATATATATATATATATATATATATATATATATATATATATATATATATATATATATATATATATATATATATATATTTAGAGAGAGAGAGAGAGAGAGTTATACTAAAATTTACTATATTGAGACCGGATTGCCAAGGTGTAAGAAGCGAAGGAAAAAGTCCCAGATTGGGGACTCATGCGGGGGCAACGCTAAGTTCGAGCACGTAAAGATTTTAAGTGTGATTAGAGGCTGTATTTTGGATCACCCTGTCAATCAGTCTAGGTTTAACTCTAAACTGCAAGGTAGATAGCCATCCTCCCTCATGATGAAACTGTGTTGTCAATAACATTAAGAATGCATATGTGGTTTTGTGATATGCTGAATTATGAAAACTACGATGAATATAACAGAGGAATGAAAGGAAAAATCCAAGGAAGAAGAAAAGATCCCGTACGAAACGGTAAGGAAATAAATTAATAAATTTATTGTTATTATTATAAATTTTAAAAGGAATTGTTATTGACAAGTATTTATTTTTAATAGGGATTGGGCCTAGAGACTAGGCAACTTAAACAGTAATCTACTCAGGAGATAATTCCCAGGTTGGCTTACGAAAAAGATGATAATTAGTGCGTCGGATGATGAGTTCAAACGGAATTGGAAACAGCAGTTAATAAATCAGTGTTCTCTTGCCTGCCTAGAACCAAGTTGGAATTAGGTTTAACCTCGCCTAAAGTTGGAATTATGAAGTATCACACTTATTCGGGATTTATAATGGTATTAAGTATGGCATTTTAGAAATGGTTAGTAAGTAACCGTCCATATTCTTTATTACAAGTTGTTCCGGTATTTACTCGATTTTGTCCTCAAATTTATGACTTTCTTATTGTGAATTATTGAATATTTACTTATCAGTGTCCGAAGATTAACAGGTTATGTGCTTTATTTTGACGTTTAATTTCCTCGTTGCTAAACTATTTATCCTTAGGTCTCACGAAACATTGCCAGTGAATTAAGTGGAAGTGAGAATTACCAAGTGATAAGGATTTGTGCTTTTTATAAGGAATAATAATTGTAACACTTTTAATCTTATTAATAATTGTTAGGCTAAATTAGATTAGGGTACGATATTTTAATATCGATATATTAGGGTATAATTATAAAGGTTTAAATATAAAGTAAATGTGTTGTTAAGAAATAATATTTGTGAAATATATATTAAGAAAATCTTTTGCCTTGTTTTTCCTCGTTTTTGTTGTTTTAATTGATGAGTTGGTTAAACTTGCATTGATCGATTATTTGAATCTTATTTACAGAATCTAACAGGATTTATAAAGGAAACAGTCAGATTATTACAATATATATATATATATATATATATATATATATATATATATATAGTATATATAAATATGAATATATATATATATATATATATATATATATATTGAAGTGCCTCCCCATGTTTTCGGTTCACGAGCCGCCACTGATTATATATATAGTATATATATATATATATATATATATATATATATATATATATATATATATATATATATATATATATATATATATATATATATATATATATATATATATATATATATATATATATATATATATATATATATATATATATATATATATATATATATATATATATATATATATATATATATATATATATATATATATATATTTTAGGTTGGGATTTTTTTTTTTTTTGAAGAAAAATCAATTTTTTATTTTTGGATTTTGAATTTTTGGATTTTTTGAGTGACGTCACGCGAAATATAATTTGTAAACAAAAATTTTTTTTAAGTTCGATTAAGTATTATTTTTAACCCTAGGCCCTATATCTGAGTTCAAAATCTTAAAATAGGGCTTATAGTCTATGACACAATGAAACCGCAACACTAAAGAGTGTTATTTGTAATAATGATAATATATTACATCAGAAATAAAAGAAACATGTTTGAAACATGATCTTTTGTTGACATTTTTATAATGTAGAAATTTGAAACAGAGTAGCCTTGCTATGATATTATTATTCTAATTTTTTATTTCTATTGAAATTAAATCAATTAAATATCCCAAAAAATTAAAAATATATAAAAAGCAAAATAAAAAAGCAAAAAATCAGTTGAAAAAATCAATTGATTTTTTCCGTGCCATCCCTGATATAAACCGAACTGAATTTTGTCTTATCTGTTATCGCAAAATAGCGCAAGACTAGGGATGGCCAAAAAATATCGATATATTGAGATATGGATAAGGCGTTTTCCATTTTGCATTTGTGCTAACGCTCGATAAGAAATGCTAATCCAGTTTTAGCACGAATTTCGGGCATAATCGACCGATTGTTTACAAAAATTTTGATCAGCTGTTCTAATGGAGCACGTGGTTTTGGAATAAACAAAATTAAAAAAAATAACAAATGGTTTTTATTACAAATAATTGATCAACTATTGTGATGGAGTTTATCGATTTAGAAGAAATTAGATTTAAAGCAAATTTCATGAATGAAACATTCATCAAATCAACGAACTACTACGCCGCAATCTTATTTGTTTACATTTTTTCGTTAGCATTTTCCTAAAATTCGGTAAGCACGGGAAAGAGCAACCTAACAGAATTTAGGAAATTACTAACGTTTCGTTAGCATTTTACTAAATTTGTGCTAAAATTGACATAATCGAACGACTTTTTAGCATTTTCCTAAATTTCGTTAGCAAAAGTGCAAAATCGAAAACGCCTTTATACATGGTCGTGGCTTGGCCTTAACATCGGCCCTGAAAATAAATAAAGTTTGTAGTCTTTGCGTCGCCAATTAGTCGAGAATTTTACCACCTAGTTAATAAGCTAACCTATCCCGAATTATGACACAGTAACTCTAAATATATTAGTTTCAATTTTTTAAAATATAAACTTTAACTTTGACGAAAGAGTTTTGACTTTGAATTATTAAAGAACTGAAACTTAAACTCCAGTACCAAACCTTTACTTCACAGGGGTCACCATTCATAATAGAAAATTTTTAAGAATAAATAAAATCTATTATATACTTCCATATATATATATATATATATATATATATATATATATATATATATATATATATATATATATATATATATATATATATATATATATATATATATCTTCTACTTTGGTTTTATTTTAGGATGTAGGAAGTATTATATACTTTCATATATCTCTTTTATTTTTGTTTTTTGTCGAATTTTATAATTTGTCTCTATTGGATATAATTATCCAGAATTCACTAGATACAACAAAAAATGTTCATCATTATATATATATATATATATATATATATATATATATATATATATATATATATATATATATATATATATATATATATATATATATATATATATATATATATATATATATATATATATATATATATATATATATATATATATAATAATTTTTATTTTTTAAGGAGTACTATTTCAAACACTCGAACTCCGAAATTATGATAATTAATTTAAAACCACTATATTTAATTAGAAGGGGGAGGGATATTTAAAAAACTCAAACTAAATTAAAATCACTGTGCTGACGTTTCGTCTAACAATACATGTTGACCTCTTCGGAACAAGAAGATAACTGAAATGATTTTCAAAATTTTTTAAACTAAATAAGATTCGAATGCGACAAGCACAAGGAACAATCAAAAACAACAACTATAATGTATTCTTTCTATGCACCTATGTATTGAAGAATGTTGCCGGGGGTACGATGAGTAAGCATTTTTTTATTTAAAGTGGATTCAATAAACTTGATTGTAGTTTTGTCAAAATCAAAAAATCCTGATGAAATATTATAGTTAGGAATAATGTTGATAAAATAAGCTTCTATAAGTCTATTAAGTTCTTTTGATTTAGAGGTGAAAATGAAGATGGAATCTTTCAAGTTAATATTATGATCTTTGTTTATATGACGGTATAATGCGTTGCTATGGTTACATCTTTTTATATCGTTGCTATGTTGATTTAGTCGAAAAGGTAGTGTCTTTAAAGTTTCCCCTATATAAAATTTGTTGCAACCGACGCATGGAACACAGTATACCCCCCCGGACGGTTCAGATTTAGTATTATTATTATGAACAAGATTACGTTGCAAAGTATCAGGAAAATTGAAGATTAAATGAATATTGAATAATTTTGCAATAGTGAATTTAAGTTTGAATAAAGAATATGAAAATGGGATTATTTTTGTTGAGGTAGGATGAATATAGGGAGTATTAGGAATATTATTGCTTATCGCATTCGAATCTTATTTAGTTTAAAAAATTTTGAAAATCATTTCAGTTATCTTCTTGTTCCGAAGAGGTCAACATGTATTGTTAGACGAAACGTCAGCACAGTGATTTTAATTTAGTTTGAGTTTTTTAAATATCCCTCCCCCTTCTAATTAAATATAGTGGTTTTAAATTAATTATCATATATATATATATATATATATATATATATATATATATATATATATATATATATATATATATATATATATATATATATATATATATATATATATGTTTTTATATATATATATATATATATATATATATATATATATATATATATATATAACCTTCTTAGCGTGTGCTCGTGTTCAATCAAATTATATATTCAAAAATGTAATTATAAGAGTGTAAATTGTAATTATTTCACGTTTCTATTTTAATTCCATCAATCTTTTTCTAATTTTCTATTAGAGGTGTAGACCGCGTAGCAGATAGTGATTTTTTTCACATCCGCGGATGCGGATGCAGATAGTTAAAATCACTACTCACGGATAGCGGATAGTTACGTTTTTAGAGTTTTAGCCACAGGATTTCATATATATATATATATATATATATATATATATATATATATATATATATATATATATATATATATATATATATATATATATATATATATATATATATATATATATATATATATATATATATATATATATATATATATATATATATATATTTATTTTTTTTTTTCTCCCACAACAAAAAAAAAATAGATGTAAAGTTGGTATTGCGTATTCTATTATGCAGCAAGAACTGCCATTCACGCCTTTTTTCTATTTAAAATTCAATTTAATTTATTTTTATATTTATCTTTTTCCGTGAAGTTTAAAAAGTATAAAATATTAAATTTCAATGGAAATAGAAAACCATTTAAATATAAAGAATTTAATGTAATGAAATTATTTTCCTAATAGTCGTAATATCAGTGTTACTAGGAATATGTTTCAAAATTGAAATTATGTATGAAAATAAATTAACACTATTGTTTGACAAGTACGTTCAATGTTTTGTGTATGAGCTCCTGTATCTTTGTCTACAAAATTTTTTTTTAGAAGAGCCACAATCCATATCTAAAACTACAACAGCTACTGGGAAAAGGAATAAAACTGTGTGTTGATAAAATATAGTGGTAAAAATGTATTTAAAAAAAAAAAAAAAAAAAAAAAATAAAAAATAATTATATCTCAAAAACTACAATAGCTACAGGGAAAAGGAATACATTTTTTGGAATCCTGGTAAAATTTTAGATTTGAAAATGTAAAAAAAAAAAAATTATTGTTAATAATTATAGTAATATGAGTAGAAGGCCTATTCGTTTATTAGTTACTCGTTAAAAATAAATAGACTTTCATTTTAAATTTTGTTTTTTTGTTTTAACTAAAGAATACCCCGGGGTAAACCGCACCGATGGCAGGAGCCGGGGTCTCCCGGCCTCCCCCCCTCCTGGGAGGGTCTCCGGAACCCCGCTCTTTGGTATTTGGGTGTGGTCCTCCGCCCCTCCCCTACGGGGTGTGGAAAACGTCCCCCTGTGTTCCCGTCGGCTCGAGCCCTACATTGCTGTGTAATACCTTCAAATAATATATATATATATATATATATATATATATATATATATATATATATATATATATATATATATATATATATATATATATATATATATATATATATATATATATATATATATATATATATATATATATATATATATTTTGCATTTTTTTTAAAATTTTAGAAGGGTTCTAAAAATTTATTTTCCCTGAAGCTATTTTAGTTTTTGAGATGATTTTTTTTTCGCACTAATTGTGCCAGAATTCCAACAATGTATTCCTTTTCCCTGTAGCTATTGTAGTTTTTGAGATATGGATTGTGGCTCTTCTAGAGGCTGGCCTTATAATTATAATTATAGTTATTATTATTATTATTATTATTATTATTATTATTATTATTATTATTATTATTATTATTATTATTATTATTATTTTATTTTTATTTATTTTTTTATTATTATTATTATTATTATTATTATTATTATTATTATTATTTTTATTATTAATATTATTATTATTATTATTATTATTATTATTATTATTATTATTATTATTATTATTATTATTATTATTATTATTATTGTTATTATTATTATTATTATTATTATTATTATGATTATTATTATTATTTATTATTATTATTATTATTATTATTATTATTATTATTATTATTATTATTATTATTATTATTATTATTATTATTATTATTATTATTATTATTATTATTATTATTATTATTATTATTATTATTGCTATTCTTATTATTATTATTTTTTAATATTATTTTCTTTTTAATATTTTTATATGTTTCTATATATATAATTAATAATTTATATATATAGCGTGGTACGGTATAGCCGCTGTGTGGTACGGTATAGCCGCTGTGTGGTACTGTATAGCCACTGCGTGGGGCTCAAAAAAATAAAAAATAAATAATAGACACATTGTCTTCAATTCCTGTACAAGGACTCAAAAATCCCCGCAATTTCGTATTGTGCTGTGGTTTTGCCTTCTTCCTTCCTTCTTCCCTTTCCAAATTCTTACCTTCTCCTCTCTCCACAATTTCTTTTCTCTTGCTTCATTCTTCTACTGCTTTCGTCATGGTTGAGACAGATTCTCCTCCCACCTCTGCAGTCTCTTCAGTCTCCTCTTCCGCTGCTTCTTATTACCCGGCGTACCCATCTCATACCTCGTATCCCTGCTCTATTTACGACGCCTCTAACGATCCATGTTCCTCTCCGTTTTCTAGAGTTGAGGCCCGTCTTACATCTCTGGAACAAGGCATGGCTGATGTCAAGGCGGTGCTGAAGGACATCTCTGCTATGCTACGGTCCCCAAAGGATTCATCTTCCCGCACCCACTCCTCTGGCCGTTCTCCCACCCCTGGCCCTACACAATATCCTAACGGATATTGTTTCTATCACCACCGGTTTGGCCTGAAAGCGAAAAGGTGCCACCAACCCTGCACTTTTTCGGGAAACCTCTTCGCCAGCAATCCATAAAGGCGGTGGATCCAGCTGGCCACCCCTCTGTTTGTTCTTCCTCTCCGCCTTCTTCGTCTCAGGATGTCCTGCGCCTTTTCGACAGGTCCACAAACCTGTTCTTCCTGATCGACACCGGTGCGTCGTTTTCGCTTCTTCCTCGAGATGCTACCCAGAAGTCCGCTGTTCCTCTTCCTGACCGGGCTCTTTACGCAGCAAATGGTAGTACCATCCCTGTCTATGGTGAGCGCCTGTGCACCTTAGACCTCTCTCTCCGCCGTCAATTCCCCTGGGTATTTGTGGTTGCTGACGTGACCCAACCCATTTTGGGAGCTGATTTTCTGTCACATTTTGACCTTATGGTCGATCTAAGAAACAGGAGATTGGTTGACGGTTGTACGTCTCTGTCTTCTGCAGGTACCGTAGTTTCTTCTGCTCTTAAAGGCATCTCTGCGGTTGCTCCTTCTTCTGGTACCTCCCCCTTCTTCACCATCCTGCAGAAGGATTTTCCGGCGCTGTTGAACCCCTGTTCTTCTTCTTCTCCTGTTCAACATTCTGTGCGCCATCATATAGAGACTACGGGCTCTCCCACCTTCGCTCGTGCTCGGCGTCTGCCTCCTGACAAGCTCAAGGCAGCCAAGGCGGAGTTTGAGCACATGCTAGAACTTGGTATCGTCCGCCCTTCCAAAAGTTCATGGTCCTCCCCCTCCACATGGTCCCTAAAGGTACTTCTGATTGGAGGCCTGTGGGAGATTTTAGGGCTTTGAACGCTTGTACGATACCAGATCGCTACCCGGTCCCGCACATCCAGTCTTTCACCTCGAATCTGGCCGGTAAGACCATCTTTTCACATTTGGATCTTATCAGGGCGTACCACCAGATCCCAGTAGCAGTAGAGGACATACCGAAGACGGCCATCATCACTCCTTTTGGCCTCTTTGAGTACACACGCATGCCTTTCGGTTTGAGGGGTGCAGCTCAGACTTTTCAACGCTTCATTGATGACGTTCTTAGAGGTCTCCCCTTCGCCTTTGCTTATCTGGATGACCTCCTCATAGCTTCCTCTTCTCCTGCCGAGCATGAGCAACATCTACGTGCAGTTTTTGACAGGTTGGACGAATGTGGCATGCGTCTCAACCCAGCAAAGTGTGTTTTTGGTGTCCCTTCTCTTACCTTTCTAGGACACACTGTTTCAGCGGATGGCATTTGTCCTCTTGCAGAGCGCGTGGAGGCCATTCGCACCTTCCCTAGGCCTGTCTCTCAGAAGCAGCTTCGTCAGTACCTTGGCATGCTTAACTTCTATCATCGTTTTCTCAAATCGGGCGCTGATATTCTTCGACCCCTCACCGCTCTCATCCGCCCCAAGCACTGAGGCAGTTCTACAAAGTGGACTGGTCTGACGAAGCTACGGCTGCTTTTGAAGCTTCCAAAGAAGCACTCGCTTCTGCCACACTCTTAGTCCACCCTCAGGACTCAGCTCCGACCAGAGTTCAGGTAGATGCCTCCGATTTTGCTGTCGGAGGTGTTCTCCAGCAGCACCTGAACGGAGTGTGGTCTCCTCTCGCCTTTTTCTCTCGTAAGTTGCAACCTCCTGAGACTCGCTACAGTGCTTTTGGGAGGGAGTTACTTGCGATGTATCTCGCCGTTCGTCATTTCCGCTACTTTCTGGAGGGTCGTGAGTTCCACATACTCACTGATCACAAACCACTTACCTTCGCTATGGTCTCCAGAAACGAACGGCACTCTCCTCGAGAAGCTCGTCACCTTGAGTATGTCTCACAGTTCACCACTGATGTCAGACATATTTCAGGTGTCGACAACTTCACTGCTGACGCTCTCTCCCGCATTGAAATCGACGCGATTTCAGCCTTGCCCAACATCGACTACGACGCTATGGCAACGTGCCAGACTACTGAGGATCCTGCACTTCCACAAGATTCTTCTCTCAAGCTGGAGTGGCTCCAACTCCCTGGGATAGAGAAGAAACTTCTGTGCGATGTCTCTCAGGGATCTCCTCGTCCTTTTGTACCTGCATCGTTCCGTAAGGCTGTTTTCCTCAATCTTCACTCGCTTTCCCACCCTGGCATTGAGGCTTCACGCAAACTGGTTGCTGCCCGATTTGTGTGGCCTGATTTGAATGCCGACGTAGCAACTTGGTGTCGCACTTGTCTTCCCTGCCAGCGTTCTAAGGTCCACCGTCACACCAAATCCCCGCTAGGCACTTTCTTACCTCCTGGTGCTCGCTTTGAACGTGTCCACATCGACATCGTTGGACCTCTGCCTCCCTCCCGCGGTAAGAAATACATTCTTACGTGCATAGATCGGTTCACACGATGGACCGAGGCTATCCCTCTCTCTGTCGCCAACGCGGAATCCATAGCTAAAGCTTTCTTAGCACATTGGATTTCGCGCTTTGGTGTGCCGCTTTCTGTCACAACGGACCAAGGTAGACCTTTTGAATCCTTCTTATGGAGAGATTTGATGAATCTTCTTGGTTCCGAGAAGATTCACACGACTTCTTTTAACCCAAAAGGGAACGGCATTGTTGAACGTTTCCACCGTCAGCTAAAGGCTTCTCTTCTAGCTCAGCCCAATCCGGAAAATTGGACTGACGCTCTCCCTTTCGTAATGCTTGGCATTCGCTCCGCTGTTAAAGAGGATCTGCACTGTTCGGCTGCTGATTTAGTGTATGGTTCCTCCTTTCGTCTTCTGGTGACTTCTTCTTTTCACAGTTTTCCTCCTTTCTACAGCCGACCTGCTGAGCGCATAATG
>JABUQX010146069.1:7500-16452 GCA_015478945.1 Trachelipus rathkii
ATAATATATATATATATATATATAATATACTATATATATATATATATATATACATATATATATATATATATATATATATATATATATATATATATATATATATATATATATATATATATATATATATATATACTAACTAATAACCATATATATATATATATATATATATATATATATATATATTTATAATATTTCTGTTATATTTATACTGCATTGATTATAAAATACCTATTGGATTCTTTAATATAATTAGATAATTTTATTAATAATTCACTCATTATATAATATAGTTGGTTTATATTATATAATGAGAATTTATTCTATTCATTATATATGTATAATAGTATATATATATATAATATATAACATATATATATATATATAATAATAATAATAATAACCTTATATATATATATATATATATATATATTAAATCAAACACGTATGTTTTATATCACTAGAATTATATATATATATATATATATATATATATATATATATATATATATATATATATATATATATATATATATATATATATATATATATTTATATATATATATATATATATATATATATATATTAAGTCAAACACGTAGGTTTTATATTACTATAATTTAATAGGATTTTACTTTAATACTTCTCTAATATCTTTAAAGTTAAAAGTTACACCAGAAACTGAGAAGCCTTTCCCATCAAGTAAATGCCACAGAATATGCTCGTTCAGGTCATATATTGATTAATATTTAATATATGACAAGATTTTACATCACATTATTTATTTTATTCATTATATTTTTCTACAGAATCTGAAGATGCCTATGATAATCCTGAACTCGAGTTGTAAGAAATTAAAAACGATTTTTACGAAAATTTTGACACAAGAATGAGCAAACTGAAATTTAACGGTGACACCATAAAACCGAGTCTACTACACACGATCAGATCTGCAGCAATTTTCACGAACTAGGCAGGCAAGTGTGAACGAGAGATTGTGAACGAAATGTTCGTCTGTTTTAGCAGCGTTTAGCGATGTTACATGTTGGGTTTGTTTGCTCAGAGTAGAAAAATGGGAAGCGTATTTTTTTTTTTTTTTTTTTTTTACAGTTGTCACCACCACTCACGGGCAGAGCCCTATTCAAGGAGGGGGTGTTACACGCCTCAGAAGTTAACGACTAAATTAAATTAAATTAATTGTACAAATTTGTTACATTGCCTTTCCTTCATAAAACAGACTAACAATATAAAATATAAAGAAAGAGAGAATAATCAACCATCAGCTTTCATTTAAATTCCCCTTTTTTTTTTTTTTTTTTTTTTAACGACAAAAAATTTTCAATATTTTGAGCGGGTATGAGAAATTGAAATTTAGCATTGATCTTTCTCGCCCATGAAAATGCATTTCATAATTACAAGTATACGGAGCAGATGTAGACTCGGCTTCAGAGCCAAGTGATAAACAGATAAAGCTTAAATCATTTTGCCATCGCTTCATTTCAAACGGATGTACGTATGATAGAGTAGAAATTTCCAAATCACTTAAACTAAATCAAAAACAATAAGAAAAATGCTAATAAATTAAATTGCTTAAAACACATTCATTTACAAGGTTTTCAAAAAACGATATATAGAACATAAAATTAAATAAATGATAGTTGGGTTTCCAAAGGTTTGTCAAGCTTTTGAAATTGTATCAATGTGGTTTGGTCCTGTTTGAAATATGGCTTATAAGATAGTTGGTTTGGTTCTGTTTGAAATATGGCTTATTAGCTAGGATTCTTTATCCTGTTAGAAATATGGCTTATAAGACCGCGGAGACTTGGTCATGTTTGAAATATGGTTTATATTAAGCAAATTGGTTTGGTCCTGCCTGAAATATATGTTATAAGCCAGAAGGATTGGTCTTGTTTGAAATATGATTTAATGCCAGGTGGTTTGGTCTAGTTTGAAATATGTTCTATAACCCAGGAAGCCTGGTCTTGTTTGACATATGGTTCATAAGCCAGATGGTTTGGTCCTGTTTTAAATATGGCTTATAAGCCAGGTTGTTTGGTACTGTTTGAAAAATGGCCTATATTAAGATAATTTGTTTGGTTTTCTTTGAAATATGGCTTATAATTCAGGAGGTTTGATCTTGTTTGAAATATGGTTTATAAGCCAGGTGATTTGGTCCTGTTTCAAATATGGCTTATATTAAGCCAGTTGATTTGGTCCTGCTTGTAAAATATCTTATACGGCAAGAGGCTTGATCGTGTTTGAAGTATGATATATAAGCCAGGTGGTTTGGTCCTGATTGAAATGTGACCTATAAGAAAGGATGCTTGGTCTTGTTGAAATATGGTTTAAAAGCCAGGTGGTTTGATCCTGTTTGAAAAATGGCTTGCTGCTTACAAAAACAGGAGGCTTTGTCTTGCTTGAAATATGGCTTATAAGCCAGGTGGTTTGGTATTGTTTAAAATATGACTTGTAAGCCAGGTGTTTTGGTTCTGTTTGAAATATGGTTTACAAGCCATAAGGGTTGATCTTCTTTGAAATATAACTTCTAAACCAGGTGGTTTGGTCCTGCTTGAAATGTGGCTTACAATAAAGATGGTTTGATATTGTTTGAAATATGAATTATAAGCCAGATGGTTTGGTTCTGTTTAAAAAACTGTTTGTAATCCAGGGGTTTAGTTCTTTTTTGAAAATGTGATTTATAAGCCAGGTAGTTTGATCCTGTTTATTTCAAACTGGACCAAACCATCTTTATACGATTTATTTTATTAGCTTGACAAACATCGGGAAACGAAATGAATATTTAAAATTATTCCCAAAAAAGATTTAATTACTGGTATTGATCTTGAACCTTTTATTAGGACCTTAGAGGCTTAGACCATTGGTTCCCAAACTGGGGTTAAATTACTCCCAGGGGATAATTTATTAATTTTTCGTGGGTAATGGAGAGGTGTGAGGAGACAAGAGAAAAAGTTTGAAAAAAGAAATTAAAAAAAAAAGAAAAAAGAAAAGTGTGTGGCAACCCTGAAGACTCATCGACATCACTCACTGCTTGAGGTTGCCTCTATTTTACACTGTCAGTTTCTCTGTGTGCATCAGCCCAGGCAGTATTGGTAACATTTATCCACTATTTTTTATGCAGTTTTTTTTCTTCTTTTTATGTTGATTAACAATAAAATGTCCAAAAGGCTCACCTTGACGTCTTTTTTTCGTCATGGGTTTGTAAATTTACCTTCTGGCGAAAAGGATTGGCCACAATTTGTGGTATGTCACAAAGTGTTGACAAATGAAAGCCTCAAGCCATCAAAACTCTTAGCACACCTGCAGAATTGGCATCCAAATCTCCAAATTGAGGATCAGGCTTATTTTCAGCGCCGGACTCTAGCACTGAAGAATGTCCAGTTCGGTTCATCTGGAAATCAAACCCAAAGGCTTCAGGCTGCTGTCGAAGCATCCTACTATGTTTCATATAAAGTTACCGAACAAAAATGCCACACCATTGAGGAGAATCTGATTATGCCTTGTGCATTCGAGATGGTAAGCAAGGTATGTGGAGAGGATCAAGCGAATGAATTGAGTGCCATATCTCTATCAAACAACACAATACTCCGATCGACGAATCGATGACATGACATCAGATATCCTGTCCCAAGTTACAACAGAGATCAAGGAACCTCCCATAGCGAAATTCTCTTTGCAATTTGTGCTCCTCCAGTTGTGCTCCTCTCCTTGGGTTCGCAGTTACGTCCACCAGAAAACGATCAAAGAAGAGTTCCTATTATGCGAGGATCTGCTGGCAACCACGAAGGGAGAAGATATCTTCAATATCATCAACAGTTTCTTTACCAACAATGGATTGGATTGGAACAGCGTTCAGCAGGTAGTGAGAGATGTTTTTAATTTTATCTAAATGTCTTATAAATTTAATTACATTAAAACCATATAATTAAAGCACAAAGGATAAGTAAGAATGACCAACTGACACAACTACAATAAATTTTATTTTTAATTCAGGTCTCCGCCTATGGAGCACCGTCGATGATTGGTGGTCATCGTGGATTACGGAGCCCCATACAAGCTGTGAATCCAGAAATTGCTGTAGATCATTGCATCATTAATCGGTATTCTCTTGGATCGAAAAGCCTGCCTGGTAATCTGAAGTTAGTATTTGAAGATGTGTTGAAAATCGTCAACTTCATCAAGTCCAAGGATTTGAATTCGCGTATATTCAAGGAGCTGTGCAAGGAAATGGGAGAGCAGTATGAAATTCTGCTTTCCACACCCATGTTTGCTGGTTGTCACGAGTCAAAGTTTTACGCTGAGTCATCGAGCTCCGAAAGGCTATTCAGGAATTCCTGGAACAAAAAGGATCTCCTTTTGCTACTAAATTTACTGACAAGGAGTGGCTTGCTCGACTTTGTTACTTGACTGACATATTTGCGGAGCTGAACAGTGGTAATCTGCCATTCCAAGGTCGAAACACGACTGTCATTGCTGCACATTAAACTTTGACTGCATTTCTGGGGAAACTGCAACTCTGGAGATTGGAGTGATCGTCCAGTTCCATACCCTAGACCCGTTTGTTGAGCAGAATAATGCTGGATCACTTCTACATTTCATCAACAAAGAGATGTGTGAGCATTTGAAGGGGGCTAGAAACAAACATGCATTGCTACTTTCCAGGCAGTGACCAAGAAACAGCCAATCTTCAGTGGATCATTCATCCCTTCTCTGCACCTGATGATGCCATTCATGATGACGATTTCCCTGCAAAGTAGGAGTGGATCACAATGTGAGCCAATGAAGCCTTAAAAATTGAATTCCAAAACCAAAATGCAGATTCCTTTTGGATTTGACGACTAGCTGACTCGCAACTCTGTCCAAGAGAGCCCTGAAGTTGCTGGAATAATTCTCTACAACGTATCTCTGCAAGAAGGGGGTCTCAACTGTACTGGGGATGAAAACAAAAAAGAGGACTCCCTTGAATTTTGCAAATGATGCCAGGGCAGCATTTTCAACCACGAAAGCCAAGAATTCCTCGACTAGCTCCAAGCATGCAACTCCATCCATCCACTGATGTTCTTTGGACTTTGCCAATAGTCATTAGGATTCACAATGTTCAAATACACTGCTACAATAAAATAACTAAAAGAAAATATATCTTGTGTTTTAATTTAGCCATAAATATATATATATATATATATATATATATATATATATATATATATATATATATATATATATATATATATATATATATATATATATATATATATACTTTATATATACATATATATACTTTATATATATATATAACAATATATATATAAATATATATATATATATATATATATATATATATATATATATATATATATATATATATATATATATAATATATATATATATATATATATATATATATATATAACATATATATGCTTATATATATCTCACTATTATCATTGACAACATTTTGTGAAAGGGGTAATTTGCCTAATGGGGTAGTTAAATTGGGTATACAAGCTGAAAGGTTTGAACCACTGCCTTAGACGCTTTAAACGAAGGCTCTTTGAGCTAAAATTCCTTGATTGAATGTCAATAAAATATTGGTTTTTAATGCACTCATATGGATGGTACAATATACAACTAGTGACCTATTCAATTGAGAAAAACTAGAACCCAAAAACAATTGCATTTAGCAGCTCTTATAGAAGGGGTCACATTTTATGCTGATTTTTTTTTCAGGAAACCGAAAGGAAGAATTTAGAGTTCGACATCTTCAGGAAAAAATGAATCACATTACATTAATTGAAATGTGAATACTAAATGAAACCAATATATATATATATATATATATATATATATATATATATATATATATATATATATATATATATATATATATATATATATATATATATATATATATATATATATATATATATATATATACTATATACCATTATACCATTTATTATACCGCCCTCTCTACTCTGCTCTATATATATATATATATCATACCTAACCTATATATATATATATATATATATATATATATATATATATATATATGCTATATATAACTATATATATATATATATATATATATATATATATATATATTATATATATATATATATATATATAACATATATATAACTGCTACCCTATATATATATATATATATATATATATATATACTACTCATGAATGCTATTCTTTGCTATATATATATATATATATATATATATATATATATATACATATTATTTACCATCTTTGAGGTAGGGTTTCGCCCAGTCAGCTGGACCAGCATCTTCTGTCTTCAGGTCCCGAAACTCTTGATCCTAGAGCACTCTAGAAAACTATTTCTCGACGCAGTAGTTTCCGATGCTATTCCTTGAGTTATATACTGTTATGTAAGGTTTCACCCTTTCAGGGGTGGGGTTGAATTTTGCTTCGGGCTGAGCCCCATTTTAACCCAATCTTTTAAAATGGATTAAAAATTCTTAATTTTCATCCGATTTTGATCAAATAAACAGTAAACCGAAGATTTTTTCTGACCTCTAAAACGTCGTTTTCGGGTCTTTTTTTTGTGTACGGTATATAGTAATTTTTTTTTGTATTTTCATTTTTTTGAAAACCTATGTTTTTGACATTTTTCGCTACTCCTATTCCTACAAATTTTTTTCGAAATGACTTCAAATTTGAAATAAACAAAGATTGAACTGTTACCTAAATATTCTTTTAACGAAATATTTATATTTTGGCCCCAAATCCGAGTAATGGTAAATTTTCAAAACTAACTTTTTTTTGGGGGGGTTTGAAATTGAAAAATTGCTAAACAAAATTTTCTGGTCATCCAATCTGAATGAAATTTTCAGGGCATTTGAAGTCGGGGGAGATACACATATTTTATTTAGATAATTTTTTTGTATATACAATAGTTTTGGATTTCTCCTTCGAAAAAATTTTCAATAAAAAGAATGTTAAGGAAATTTGTAAAAAAAATTATTTTGAGTATACAAAACAATTATCTAAGTAAAAAAGATGTATCTCGCCCGACTAATATACGCCCAGAAAATTTGATGTTGATCGCATAAGTAGGAAAAAAAAATATCGCGATATTTCACTTTTCTAAAAACAATATATATATATATATATATATATATATATATATATATATATAACCCTATATATATCTTATATATATATATATATATATATATATAACACTATATATATATATATATATATCTATATATATATATATATATATATATACAGGTATATATATATATATATATATATATATATATATATATATATATATATATATATATATATAGTATATATATATATATATATATATATATATATATATATATATATATATATTTTTTATAAAAATATATATTATATATATATATATATATATATATATATATATATATATATATAATTTCTTAATAATAAAAAGCTTAAATAAAAGTAAAATTAAGAACTGGGTTTTTTATTTATTAAAAAAATATAATTTTATTTTTTTTTAAATTTCTATAATACAAAATAAATACTTAAAAATTTTTTTAAAAGATTATAAAAAATATATTATTTATGAGATCATAACATAATATATATATATATATATATATATATATATATATACCTATAATTTCTGCATCTATAAACACTCTCTCTCTCTGCTCATATACTCTGTATATATACTATATACTATATATATATATATATATATATTATTCCAACCCTCAGAGGGTAAAAAGAAATTTTAAATGTCAAATCCGATCCTTTAAAGAAGAAATCGAAAGAAATTTCATTGACCTATTAATTAAATTATTAGGATAAGAGGTTCCTCAACGACTCTATGGATTCGAACCTATATGAACCTCGAGAAATACTTATCATTTCTGATTTAAAGAATTAAGTATAAATTCTTTTAAATTACTAAGCTCCTCCTACATCCTTTACCAAAATGATTTCAAACATGAAATTTTATGAACGCGCACACACACTCACCTACACACACACACGTACACACGCACACACACACACACACAAAAATTTACTAGTATTTAAAAACCTCAAGTTTATCTAGTTTTTCTATATTTCATACTAGTTTGTGTAAAAGTCGTGGGAAGTCGCAATAAATTTTCATAATAGGGTCTAAAATCTAAAATAATGATATCATTTTTATTATTCATCCCATAAATATAAAATTTTTTGGAACATGTATTCTTGATTAATTGGTAAAGATATACATTTTTTATTTAGACCAACATTTTTGATACCCTATCGTTCTGCCGCTGTTCACAGGAAGAATTTCAAAATTTGGAAATTTTTCCCATGAGCAGCAGCAAAATGGTATTGTAAACAAAATATTTATTTAAATAACAAATGTGTATCCTGCAAAAATATACATGCCATGAAAATTTTATACTGATTGGATAATATTCAAGGAAGTTATCGCGATATATATATATATATATATATATATATATATATATATATATATATATATATATATATATATATATATATATATATATATATATATATATATATATATATATATATATATATACTGCTCTACTTTCTTCTTTATATATATATATACAAACTTCCTTTTAACACGTGCTTTATCCTTTTCAGAGGGAATATGGGGGACTACAGGAAATCAAACTTTAAGGCCGGCTATCCCACCAGCGCCACCACCGTGTTCGCAACCGAGTTTTTAATTCTTTCCCCAGGAGAGGTCGGCGCTCCGATTGCTAGGCGGAGGATCCAGACCAGCACGTCATCGCGCATGAGAATCGGCGAGTCAACCTCCTACGCCACAGGAAGCGTTTCTTTTATATATATATATCATATATATATATATATATACTGCTGCTGCCTATATATATATATATATATATATATATATATATATATATATAT
>JABUQX010146070.1:0-10000 GCA_015478945.1 Trachelipus rathkii
ACATGAATTTTGTCATTCCTAGGAAATGCAAAAATAGGGATCCATGATTGCATGAAAACGGGATGTGAGACAGCAAATCCGAGAATATATTTGGAATCAACACCTCCGAATTACTATATATCTGCTACAAAGTCCATCCAAGAAACATTTCACCTTTTTGTTGACCAGTGTAAGTTTTCTTATTTTCCCTAAATGGATGACCGAACTGGAATATTCATTCGCCGAATAGCGAAGTGGGATTATTCGGCCGAATATCGGTATTCGGTCAGAATACTTTAAATGAATATTCGGTATTCGGTATTCGGCCTTTTCACTATTCGGCAAATTATCCCCAATATATATATATATTATTATTATTATTACATATTATATATTATATAATTATTATTATACATATTATTATTATTGAAAGAATATTGCTGATATATTACATATTATTGTTATTATTACATATTATTATTATATATTATATATTACATATTATTATTATTATATTATATATACATATTATTACATATATATATATATTTTTATATTATTACATATTATTATATAGCATATATATATATTATTATTACATATTATACATATATATTATTATTATATTATATTATTATTATATATTATTATTATTATATATATTACATATTATTATTATTATATATTATACATATATATATATTATTACATATTATTTCTAGAGTAAATGTTTTATTCCGCTGGAGTTATGAATAAGCATTTCCTTGGGGACGATACACAGCAATATGATGGTAATGGGCAGAGTGGGAGAAAGTTGAAGAATGGTAAATCTGCAGGTATAGATGAAATTACTATGAAAAGATCAAGAAGGCGGAGGCGAGATGGTGATTGATTGGATTTGGAAGTTGTAATAAAGCGTTTATGGAGGGTATAGTTCCAAGGATTGGAGGAGAGCTGTAATAGTACCCTTGTATAAGGGTAAGGGAGAAAAGGGGAACTGTAGAAATTATAGGGGAATTAGTTTATTGAGTGTTGTAGGGAAGATATATACTGGTATTTTGGTCGAAAGAGTGCGTCGAGTGACTGAAGGACTGATTGATGAAGAACAAGGTGCGTTTAGGAGTGGTAGAGGATGTGTGGATCAAATCTTTACATTAAAACAAATGATTGAGAAAATGAGGGAGAAGAAGAATAAATTATATTTAGGTTTTATGGATTTGCAACAGGCGTATGATAGAGTTAATAGGGAAGCTTATGGCAGGTATTAGTGATATATGGTGTTGGTGGTAGGCTTCTGAATGGAATCAAAAGTATGTATGACGATAGTGAAGCGTGTGTAAGAATAAATGGTGTCGATGGTGATTGGTTTAGGATTAATAGCGGAGTGAGACAGGGTTGTGTTATGTCTCCTTGGTTATTCAATTTGTATATGGATGGGGTTATGAAAGAATTCGGAGGTGGGGATGGCAGGAAATGGTGTTAGAATGATGGAGAATGGAGATGAGTGGAGGGTGCCCTACCTATTATATGCGGATTTGGTTTTGTGTGGTGAATCTGAAGAGAGTTTGAGAGGATTGGTAGAGAGATTTGGCAGGGTATAAAAGGAGGGGTTTGAAAGTAAACGTAGATAAGAGTAAGGTTATGGTTGTGAGTGAGGACAGTCCTCAGTGTGTAGTTATGTTAGATGGTGAGCAGCTGGAGCAAGTGTCTGAGTTTAAATATTTAGGGTATGTGTTGGATGAGAAGGAAACGGATGATGCAGAGTGTAGTAGGAAAGTTGTGAATGGCAGGAAGGTTGCTGGTGCAATTAAATCGTTGGTGAATGTAAAGGGACTAAGTCTTGAGTGCGCTAGGGTCTTACATGAGGGTATGTTGTTACCTGTGTTATTGTATGAGTGAGACTATGGTCTGGAATAAGAAGTATAGATCTAAAGTTCAATGTGTTCAGATGGACAATCTTAGGAGCATGCTAGGTATGAAAAGAATTACTAAAATAAGGAATGAACTTATTAGAGAGTTGTGTGGTGTGAAGAAAGGGGTAAATGAGAGAATAAATGAAAGTATGTTGAGATGGTTTGGTCATGTGGAAAGGATGAATGATAATCGGTTGGTTAAGCGGATGTATAGTGGTGAGTGTGTTGGGAACCGACCGGCTGGGAGACCGAAGAGAAAGTGGATCGAGTCGGTGAACGAATGTCTGAAGGAGAGAAATGTGAGTTTGGCAGAGGCGAGAATAAAGGTGCATGATAGGAGAGAATGGCGGGGTTTGGTATGGGGGCATGGTTGTGGCCCACCTGGGCCAGGGGATGAACCCTTACATTGACGATTTACCATAGTGAGGGTCCGTCGCGCCCATGAAGCTCTAGGGTGATTTTCTGTCTGAGCTCCCACTAATTAATGGTACAGAGGGGCAGTAGGCTTTCTTTTTCGACATTTGTCATACTCTACTACTGCTTTTCCGATGCATGTAGCGCACCTTACCCCAGTCTTGGGAAGAAGAAGTAGATAAAAAAAGAAAGAAAGAATATATATATATATATATATATATATATATATATATATATATATATATATATATATATATATATATATATATATATATATATATATATATATATATATATATATATAATCATACAAAATGTGTGTATGAAATTTTCCATTGGGAGTCGGGAGTCGGAATTCAGTTTTAAAATATCGACTCTTGGAGTCGGGAGTCAGTTGTTTTTATTAATATCGACTCTGGGAGTCGGAATCAGGAGTCTATTTATTTTTTTTCGACTCCCCATCCCTGATATATATATATATATATATATATATATATATATATATATATATATATATATATATATATATATATATATATATATATATATATATATATATATATATATATATATATATATATATATATATATATATATATATATATATATATTTATTTGTTTTTTATATACCGTATCTATATATAAGGGAAATTATGTAAATGTGTCTGTATGTATGCGTGGGCGCGTACATAAGTGGACGTTTTGATATAACAGTATTATTATGGAATGTTTATCACGTGATACCTTAGATGAATCTTTTTATGCCCATATATGGTTAAAGAAATTTTTTTTTTTTTTTCGTAATATATTCGATGCTCCTATTTTAACACCAAGGATATCAATTTAATCAACATCGACTAGTTCTAGCTGAGTAGATAGATATATATCTTTTATGTAAATCATAACGCCAACCCCCTTCCTTATTATTGTTGTTTCCATTCTTGAAAAATAATTTATTTCCATTAATTTGAAATTCCGAAACAATCACGATTTTTAAAATTGATACATGTTTTATTAATTGTAATTTGATTGTAATTTTCTATGCAAACAATAGCTTTAAATTAATTTATTTTGTTCCGGATACCTCTTGCGTTAAAAGATATCGCTTTCATTTCCCAAATATCAAACGAGGACTTGGACCATCCCGAAAACCCTGTTACTTAACGATTGTCTCTCTCTGTATTTTCCTAACCTGTGTCCAAGAGTCGAACCAATCTTGCATCACCAACATCATTCAAATGAACCCCATCCCTTGCAAATAAACAATTTTGATCAGTAAAACTTCCCCAAAAAATTAGCAAAAGAGACGTTTTCATCCTTGCAAATTTCTTCCAGTCTGGTGTTGAAGAATATTGCCTTGCTGAAAAATCTTAAGCCCATTAAATTACGAGGCAAAATTCTCCAAGCACAAAACGTTACCAGTTTTTTCTTTCATTTTTTCAATTAGTCTTCTAAATTTGCTGATAAGTTCGTTAATCACAGTTTCCTTTTTGTATTTCAACGTATTTCTTATTCGATTGATTTAAAAATTCCAAATATGACATCAATAGAACTAGTTCCCATTAAAACACAAACACAAAGATTTTCAAATGCAAAACACAAAGATATAGTGTCAAGGTCGTTAAGAAAACACACAAAAGGTAAAATAGTTATCAAAATAAAGATTTTAAAATAATAATAATAAATAATAATAATAATAATAATAATAATAATAATAATAATAATAATAATAATAATAATAATAATAATAATAATAATAATAATAATAATAATAATAATAATAATAATGATAATAATAATAGAGAAAAGTAATGTTCCTTGAACTCTTGTTCATCTGATTCTAACTTGAGTAAAAAGTAATAAGAGAAATGAATTAAAATACCTTCACGCATATATATATATATATATATATATATATATATATATATATATATATATATATATATATATATATATATATATATATATATATTATTTTATATATATATATATATAAATTTATATATATATATATATATGGAAATTATACCCTTGGCAATGTGTGCGCGCGTGCATACTTGAACGTTTTGATATAACAGTATTATTATAGAATGTTTATCACGTGATACCTTAGATGAATCTTTTTATGCCCATATATGGTTAAAGAAATTCTTTTGTTTTTTTGTCATTTTTCTTTTCGTAATATATTTGATGTTCCTATTTTACCACCAAGGATATCAATTTCATCAACATCAGCTAGTTCTAGCTGAGTAGTTAGATATATATCTTTTATGTAAATCATAACGCCACCCCCTTCCTTATTATTGTTTCTATCCTTGAAAAATAATTTATATCCATTAATTTGAAATTCTGAAACAAAATCACGATCTTTAAAGTTGCTCCATGTGTCATTAATTGTAATTATATCGTAATTTTCTATGTAAACAATAGCTTTAAATTCATTTATTTTGTTTGGATACTTCTTGCATTAAAAGATATTGCATTCATTTCCCAAATATCAAACGAGGACTTGAACCATCCCGAAAAATCTGTTTCTTAACGATTGTCTCTCTCTGTATTTTCCTAACCTCTGTGTCCAAGAGTCGACCCAATCTTGCATCACCAACATCATTCAAATGAACCCCATCCCTTGCAAATAATTTTGATCACAAAACTTCCCTAAAAATTAGCAAAAGAGACGTTTTTATCCTTGCAAATTTCTTCCAGTCTGGTGTTGAAGAATATTGCCTTGCTGGAAATCTTAAGCCCATTAGACTACGAGGCAAAATTCCCAAGCACAAAACGTTACTAGTTTTTCTTTCATTTTTTAATTAGTCTTCTATATTTGCTGATAAGTTCGTTAATCACAGTTTCCTTTTTGTATTTTAACGTATTTCTTATTCGATTGATTTAAAAATTCCAAATATGGCATCAATAAAACTAATTCCCTTTAATTAAAACACAAAAACAAAGATTTTCAAATGCAAAACACAAAGATATAGTGTCAAGGTCTTTAAGAAAACACACAAAAGTTAAAAGTTATCAAAATAAAGATTTTAAAATAATAATAATAATAATAATAATAATAATAATAATAATAATAATAATAATAATAATATAATAATAATAATAATAATAATAATATTTTGAAATGTCCATAATACCTTTATTTCTTCATCGGTAAATTTTTTGAGTTTCACCAAAGGAAACTTTGACATCAAAAGATTTCCAAAGAATTCCACTTTATCTGATTCAAAATGTACCTCTGAGTCTGAACCCTTTTCAGCTATTTTCTTTGATAATGAACAAACATTTTCTAGAGTCATAAAAATCTGTAAGAGAAACTGTCTTAATAATAATAATAATAATAATAATAATAATAATAATAATAATAATAATAATAATAATAATAATAACTGAGTCAGTAAGGGAGTGTCTGAATGAAAGGAATGTGAGTTTGGCAGAGGAGAGAAGAAAGGTGCATAATAGGAGTGAATGGCGGGTTTTTGTGAGGGGTCATGGTTGTGGGTCTGGCCCACTGGATGAACCTTTACACTGACGAGATACCACGGTGGGGGTCTGTCATCGAGTTGTGAAACCCTAGGATGGGTTTTTGGCTGCGACGGCTCGCACTTGGGGGGAATGAGGGAATGGTATGGAGGGAGCTTTCCTTTTGACTTACGTAATGTTCTTCTACTTAATTATTTTGTTTCAGGTGTAATAATAATAATAATAATAATAATAATAATAATAATAATAATAATAATAATAATAATAATAATAATAGAGAAAAGTAATGTTCCCTGTGCTCTTGTTCATCTGATTCTAACTTGAGTAAAAAGTAATAAGAGAAATGAATTAAAATACCTTCACGTCTTGATGGTTTGACTTCTTCCCAATCATTTCAGGTTTTATGACGTCATTGTTGACTTGTTCTTCGTCTAACTTGGATTCCTTCTTTATTTCTCTCAACTCTGACTTTATAGATAACGTTTCATCTAATTCTTCAATTTTAATGTTAAATGGAGAAGCAAAGTTTGTTCCACTGTCAGGAAAGATCTGAAAATGACCAAAGGGTTTATATAAGTTTGCTGGGATAGGATTCAACTAAAATAAGTGATACACCATAGAGAGATGTGGGTTGAAATTTTCTGCCTGATGAACTTCTTATCTAATGGAGAATTTTCTGTTAATATTTACATATTAGATTTCAGAAATTCTGTAAATTTACATTTGTATCTTTATATATATTTTTTATGTAACTTTTAGTACTATAATAAAAGTAAAATAAATAACAATTTTTTCTTTAGGACATTACAGGTAAATTTAAAAAAAAGTTATAAATATGTTGAAATTACGCTATAATAAAATACATTAGTAAACACAGTTTGAAAATATTATATTAATATAAGAATTTAATTAAGGCAGTTGAATAGAATCAGTGTTTGAATGGCATTTACATATTGTATGTTATAAGATCTGTTTTAACAGTTAATTTACAATTAAGATTTCAGACAAACAATTTCTGTAAATTTTAAATATACTATGGCTGAAGAGATAGGAACTGAAAAGGCGATTTGCAAAGACTTGCAAAATGACAATCTCTAGCCTAGTTGAAGTCAAATATTATGTGCATCACTATTACATAATCAAGTAAATATGTGTTAAAGATCAATTAAGGGAACCAATCTAGTTTGAAGACTAAAAATAGATTTCAAAAAAGCCAACTCTAAAGCAGAAAAAAAGATGGAGCTCAGTTAGGAGTGTGAGTCTGGACTGGATGTGGTCCAGCAAATGGTCCATCTTAGCAAGAAAAAGAGAAAGAAATCAAACCAGAATGATCAGAAGGAATCCGCATTGAGGGAGTGAAATGTAGGAAATACGTAATGATTGGAGTCTTACTTTATCACAGGTCTTGCAGGGAGGATTACTAAAAGTATTCAAAAATATTATTCCGTTTGAGATCAGTTTTAAACTCCTTAATTAGTATAATGTCTCATTTTTATCTGCTTCATAAAACAAACAAAAGAATATTAATTGCGCTGTTATTATTATAATATTTGTGCTTGAGTGGAGAGGAGTTGTGATTCTGATGAGTGACTTGTGGCACAGAGCTATGGTGGATTTTGTCTGTGTGAGTATTACAATACTAATGGTTAAATTTAATTTTGAGAAAAAGGTTAAGGTACAGTATGGTTGCAGCATATGGTCCATCTGAGGGTGATCTTGAAGAGAGTGAAACTTTCTGAGACAATCTGAATGAACGATGTTTTGGACAGGGTGAGTGGGGGGGCTTCAGAATAATTGTGCTGGGACTTAAAGGGTTGGAAAGGTGATTGAAAGAGGAATGGTAACCAGTGCCTTTGGGATTGCAGGAGAAAATGAGAATGGCAGAAAGGTGATTGAATTCTGTAAGGAGAGAGGTATGTGTGAAAGCAATACATTTTTTGGACAAAATTATCCATAAGTATACAAGACTTGGTGGAGATGGTATCGAAGTGATGAGTATGATTGATTTTGTATTGGTGAAGATGGACATTGAAGTATATGATGGATGTTAAATCAGTGAGGGGTTGGGGATGAGAATATCAGATCATGTTTTATGTAAAATTAAGTAAGTGGAGGGCCATGGATGGAGGAAGGAAGTGGGGAGAATTATTAGTGAAGTTAAATGAATAGGATTATAATGAAAAATATGTGAGTTAAATGTGAACAAGATGAATCTGAGTAAATTTGGACACAAAAGATGAAAGTGTTTGCTAGTAGTGCAAGAGAGGCATGTGGGTGTGCTAAAGTAGGAAGTAAGAATGTGAATAGTGGGAAAAATAGGTGATGCAAGTGATAAAAAGTTTTGAAAAAAAGGTATAGTTTTGCTAAAAGTCAATTATGAGTTTTTAAAAGAAAAGTGTATGGAAATATATATGGATGTGAGATGGATGTAAGAAGAGTGTGGAGGGAAAACTTTAAAAATCTGCATAACATTAACAGTGATGATGATGAAGCGATTGTAAATGTGAGTGGTTTTGATGGTGTAAGTATTAGTAGGTGTTTTGGGGATGAAGTAATTAGTTGAAAAGTAAATCAGCAGGTATAGATGGAATTATAGTGAAATGATCAAGAATGGAGGTGAGACTGTGATTGACTAAATATGTAAGTTGTATAACAAAGCATTTTGGAGGGTGTAGTTCTCCAAAGGACTGGGGAAAAGTAGTGATGATATCCTTATATAAGAGTAAAGGTGATAAGAGGAACTAGAAACTATAAGGGAATCAGTTTATTGAGTGCTGTAGGGAAGATATACGCTGGTATTTTGGTTGAAAGAGTGCATCAAGTGACTGAAGCGCTGATTGTCGAAGAACAAGGTGCATTTAGTAGTAGTATAAGAATGTGTAGATCAAATTTTTACATTTAAGCAAATGAGTGAGAAAATGAGAATTAGAACAAACTAGTTAGAATTTATGGATTTGCAACAAGCGTATGACAGGATTAATAAGGGAAGCTATGTGGCAGGTGTGTTAATGAGGTGGGGCTTCTGAATGGAATCAAAAGTATGTACTACTATGTTGATAGAAGAATAAATGAAGTGGAAAATGATCAGTTTAATCTTAATTGTGGAGTGAGGTTGGAATGTGATACGTCACCTTGGCTATTAATTTGTATATAGATGAGGTGATGAAAGAATTAAAGGTAGGGGTGGCAGGAGAGGGGGAGGGGGTGTAAGACTGATGGTGAATGAAAGAGTGGAAGGTGCCTGCGTATTGCATGCAGATGATTTGGTTTTGTGTGGTGAATCTGAAGAAAATTTGAGAGGATTGGTAGAGGGGTTTAAATGGCAGGGTGTACAAGAGAAGGAGTTTCAATATAACTATAGATATGAGCGAGGTGATGGTGGTGGGAGGGGTAAGGAGACTACAGTGTGAAATTGTGTTGTATGGTTAGTAGCTGAAACTACCTGAGTTTAAATATTTAGGCTATATGTTGAATGAAAAGGGAATGGATAATGCATATTGTAGTATAAAATTTGTGATTGGTAGGAAGGTGGAAGGTGGTATTAAATCTTTGATGAATGTAAAGGGAAAAAGTCTTGAGTGCGCTAGGATTGTGCATGAGGGTACCGTATGTTGTTACAGGTGTTAATGTATATTTAGCAAAACTATGGTGTGGTATAAGAGATGTAGATCTAAGATACAGTCTGTTCAGATTGATAATCTTGGGGACATTAGGTGCAAAAATAATTGATAAAATGAGGAATGAGTGCATTACGGAGCTGTGTGGTGTGAAGAATGCCATGAATGGGAGAATAAATGAGAGTTAAGATGGTTTGGTCATATGCAAAGGATGGATGATAATTGGTTGGTTAAGAGGGTATATAGAGGTAAATGTGTTTGGAATCAATTGGTTGAGAAACCAAAGAAAAAGTGGAATGTGTCAATTAGAATGTATCTGAAGGAAAGCAGAAGCGAAAAGAATGATGCATAATAGGAGCAAATGGAGTGGATTTGTGAGGGGACATGGTTGCGGGTGTGGCTCAGGGGATGATCACCGAAATTGATGATACAATAGTGGGTGATGGTCACAGTGTTGTGAAGCTTAAGGGCGGATTTTGACTGTGATGGTCTAACACTTAAGGACATGGGTATGAGGAGAGGTTTTGAGAGGGTCTTTCTTCTTTGACTTAGGTCATGGGCTACTTAGGTGTTAGGCCAAGTAGGGTG
>JABUQX010146070.1:12500-14492 GCA_015478945.1 Trachelipus rathkii
TAAACACACCAAAATAGCTACACTCTCTTCTTTATACTTAAGAGCCTTAAAAATATTTTGAACATTGAACTCAATTTTCTTCGTACCACGTTCACCAAACTGTTATACCCCAAACACATACTCCATCTTGCCTATAAAAAAGCTAAACTCAAGTTTTATAATAATACCCCAAAACAAACCCCCCAACACGACCTTTTTACCCATTCCTCACATCCCAACCACAAAAATAAAAAAACTCCTCCCTAACATTACTCTGGTCCCTTCTAATAATCTCTCACTCAAAAAAATCCTGCGCCCCTCCAAACCCCACACTCCCTCTCAACAAGTCGTGTACAAGATACCCTGTAGCAACTGCGACTCGGTTTATATAGGAGAAACCATCAATCTTACAAGACGTAAAGACGAACACAAACATGACCTCAATACCGGCAACCAAAACTCCCCCCCTAACATTACACCGGTCCACACAAAACCACCATATAAACATTTCACAAATGTCAGCAATAGCACACATCAAAAACCATAAATACAGAAAAATAGCTGAATCATATTGCATAAAAAACATCCCAAACTTCAATCGCATTCCCGGGAGATACAAATTTTGCCATATTGAACGCCGCACTGAATACCTCCTCTTTCTTCCACTCCCTAATAACCAACTAAAAAATAATCATCATCAGGCTCTTCGCAAAAGTTTTGATTCCTTTACCACCATCGTATATTCTTGACAAGGTTCCTATTTCCTCGGGAACGAAAGCTTGAAAATTAAAACAATTATTTATTTATTTATTTACTTATTTATATGTTTCCAGTGATTTTTTATAATTGTGATTAGTGCTTATGTAATTAAAACTTTACTCTTAATGTTGTTTTAGCAATCAAGTGCTTTTTGACAATAAATATATCAAGAGCTTTAACAGCTTTTATTTAACTATATATATATATATATATATACTTATATATATATATATATATATATATATATATACTGCTACTACTATATATATTATAATATATATATATATATATATATATATATATCATATATATATACTATATATATATATCATTCCTGTAGTTCCCCAGAACTGTGAGTAGAGGCACATAAATATACACCAGAAACACAGGCATGCATGGCAATTATTTGTATTGCTGCATAAAATAAGTGGTAAGCGGGACCCAACAACGCATATATATATATATATATATATATATATATATATATATATATATATATATATATATATATATATATATATATATATATATATATATTTATATATATATATATATATATATATATATATATATATATATCACCTGAGGATCATGTTGATAAGAGTTGTATTCCAAGTCTAATTCTTCATCTTTAATTTCAATTTCAGATTTCAAATCCATTTTAATAATAAATTTTCAATAAAATATATTCCAAATAATTAAAACTCTGTAAACAATAAAAAAAAATCCTTAATACATTGTAATTGAAATAATTTAGAATGGAAATGTAATCCAAAGCCTTCTGAATATATTTATTAAATATTTCCCTTTTTTTTTTATTTAGTATTGCAGCAAATTTTTAAAATTACAATGAAAGAAATTGGGGAAACTCCACTTCAACTAACTAGTGCTCTATTAATGCTTTCAAAGTTTTTTACGACTCATTCCAAATATGTTTACTGATAAAACTACCTTCATGAAATGATCTTATTCAATATTAAAATACCAAGAAAAAAAAAAGTAATGATAATTTTGGATTAATAATGTTGCAATAAAAAATATTTTTGAACATATTTTTTAGAACATTAAATTTAATAGGCCTGTTTGATTACAAAAATAATTATTTTTAGTTAAAATTGAAGTTCCAGTGAAGCTTTCAATTTCAACTCTCTAGAAGCTACGAACACAAAATCAACATAAAATCATATGTAATAAGTCAAATAAACATATGAAAAGGATTTTTGTACAATAGGATACCAAAAACCTAAAATTTTA
>JABUQX010146071.1:0-5000 GCA_015478945.1 Trachelipus rathkii
GGTGTGCTTCGTTCGATTTGGTGTTTAACCGTTTTCGCATCGTGAGAGCAGCATGCGCGTTTCGTGCGCCAACTAATACGCCACACTTTGCGCGCGCCTTTTTATATATATACACACATACGCGGCGCATGTATTTGTTAATAATATGTTGGTTTGATCTTTAATTTACGTTCAGACCTCTTTCGCTCAAAAAATAAACATAAAATTCGGAAAAATTTTCAAAGAAAATAGCATCTCATATAAATAACTGTTTTGATATTCATAACTTTTCATTTTTGGAAGCAAACATGAGCGCTGATATAGTTTTCAAAAATTACATTATAACATCTTATATATATATATATATATATATATATATATATATATATATATATATATATATACTCTCTCTCTCTCTCTCTCATATATGTATATCATATATATAATATATATATATATATATATATATATATAAATAATAATAATATATATATATATATATATATGTATATATATAATAATAAATATATTTATAATAATATGTATATATATATATATATAATATATATGTATATATATATATATATATATATATATATATGTTATATTAATTATATATATGTAATATATATATATATAATATATATATATATATATATATATATATATATATATATATATATATATGTAATAATATATATATATATGTACTATATATGTGGATGGTAATATATATATATGTATATATATATATGTATATAATATATAATAATAATAATATGTATATATATAATATAGTATTCATTTAATAATATATTTAATAATAACTCGATCTATAATAGTAATAATAATAATAATAATAATAATAATAATAATAATAATAATAATAATAATAATAATAATAATAATAATAATAATAATAATAATAATAATAATAATAATAATAATAATAAAAATAATAACTCTAATCTATACTATATTTATTTATATTTCCAAAATATATTACTTATATCTACCTATTATAATTAGGTTATATATATATATATATATATATATATATATATATATATATATATATATATATATATATATATATATATATACTTTCTGCTATGTATATATATATATATATATATATATATATATTCTTATCCCTGACCACCCCATCATGGGAGAGGCCACACCGCGTTCAGGTACCCCGCCGACGCCACCGGTCTCCTCCAGGGATGTTATGTTCCATGTTGTTCTGTGTTGAGAGTTAGTTAAACAGGAGAGAAAGAAGTGGGATGTGTCCTCCGGAACCTGGTTACAGTTTTGACAGATGTTTGTGGTGGTTTGGTTAAGGTTGAATCTGTGTTTGTAATATTGTAAGTTTAGGGTGGTGGCCGCATCTTAGCTTTGCCAAGGATGACTGACTGGTTCTTGGTAGTGAGTTGAATTCTGGTGCTATTTCTGGTGGGTGTTTGTTTAAAATGTTGTTTGGTGGTCTGCGTCTTAAGTAGTTTTCTGTTAGTGTCGTGTGGATTTGTTTGGTGTATGTTGTGTTGTTTGGTGGAGGTGGAATGTTGTTCAGAATTTGTTTGTAATATAGAGCTGGTGAAGAAGGAGGTTGTTTGAGTCTGTGGTGGGTAGGGTTAGAGAGTGCAATGTGGCATGGGTGTTGGGGTGTTTGGGTTTTGGAAAAGAATTGTGTGCCTATCATGTCCAGGTGTGTGTCTATGGGTAGAATTTTGCTTCGTGCAGGTGTTGTTGTGGTGTTGTTGATGTGCATCCTGTTATGATTCTTAGAGCTTTGTTTTGTGTCGTTTGGAGTTTCTTTATGTTATTTTTAGTCAGTAGTGGGTGCCAAGTTGGTATATGGTGGTGGATGTTGGTTTATTGTTTGTGAAGTCTGTGCCAGCGATGGTTCTTAATATGTTCTGTTTCTTGTTTGCAGATGAAATTATGTTGTCTGTGTGTTTTGTGAAGGTGAGATGCGTGTCAAGTGTTACTCCGAGGATTTTGGGAGTTTTGTTAAAGGGTATAGCAATGTTGTTTAGGTAGACTTGGGGGGGTTGGTGCCAAGTTGGCGGTCGGTGGTGATTAATGTAATTGAAGATTTGTTTGGTGAGGCGGACATTGTTTTCTGTTAGCCATGTTTGAAGTTGGTTGATGTATTGTTGTGTCAGGTTTGTGGCCGTGTTTAGGTTCTGGTGTGTAGTGGCTATGGTGATGTCATCTGCGTAGGTTGTTATGATTGTGTGATCTGTTTGTGGTTGTGGGAGATCGGCCGTAAATAGGTTGAATAGTGTGGGGGATAGTATTGCGCCTTGGGGTACTCCGTTGTTGATGTTTACTGTTCTGGATTTTGTATTGTTTGTTTGTATTTGTGCTGTTCTTCCTGATAGGAAATTGGAAATCCATTTCTTTAGGTTAGTGGGGATGTTAGATTTTGTTATTTTGTGGTACTGTATCGAATGCTTTGTTGTGTTGATTATTATGATGTTGTTTTATGGGTTGGTTTTGAGTTTAGGCCATTGATTGTGGGTTGTATAATGTTTATGAGTGCGGTTGTAGTTGAGTGGTTTTGTTTGAAACCGTGTTGGAATTTGTGTTTGATGATGTGTGGAGTTATTTTGTTTAGTATGGTTTTTTCTAGTAGTTTGCATAGTGTTGATAATAGAGAGATGGGGCGATATGATGAAGGGTCAGAGGGGTCTTTTCCTGGTTTTAGTTTGGGTATAATGATAGCTTTTTCCAGATATATATATATATATATATGATATATACTTATATAAATAAATATAAAAAATATATATATATATATATATATATATATATATATATATATATATATATATATATATATATATATATATATACTACCTCTCTATACTACTCTCTCTCTATATATATATATATATATATAACACTATATATATATACACTGCTAATATTGGTATATATTAGACTAATAAATAAATAAAGATCAACAGGAAGGACTTTATCATTGATAATGGATTCTCAGACACAGAGGTACCAGTTCCAGTCCTAGGGAGACACACTTCTTTTGTTATTTATTTTTACCATATATATATATATATATATATATATATATATAATAATAACATAAATAATATATATATATATATATATATATATATATATATATATATATATATATTATATTATTGTTATTATTGCAACTATTGTTATTATTAAAACTACAGGGTGGTGTTAGCTGTAAATATATATATATATATATATATATATATATATATATAACTATATATATATATATATATATATATAATAGCATATATATATATATATATATATATATATATATATATATATATATATATATATATATTATTATGCTCAACACCATATGCCAGCGCTAAACTTATATATATATATATATATATATATATATATATATATATACTATATATATATATATATATATATATATATATATATATATATATATATATATATATATATATATATATATATATATATATATATATATATATATATATATATATATAAATCTTTAAGTTTACCTGATTAACAATTTATTATTAAATATCTAAGATTAAGATAGATTCAAAGATATATATCTGTTAATAAAGTGGTTCATTTAATGATCTCTCTTTCAATTAAAAGTTTGAGTCTATAACAATAGAACACAAACTCTAGCCAAGGTCCTTAAACTAATCAGATTAAGTATAAACTTTGAACATAAACAGATATTTAATTCTGATATTAACTCCTTTTCATTATTATTATTATTATTATTATTATTATAATATTGTGTGTGTGTGTGTGTGTGTGTGTGTGTGTGTGTGTATTATTATTATTATTGTGTGTGTGATTATTATTATTATTATTATTATTATTATTATTATTGCAAAACTAATAATCCAATAATATGATGGAAATAAATATTTCACTTTTTGATCGCTTTGGCCAATCGACAATAATATTAATAATGTAACTCAAGCATGTAATAATAATGTAATAATGTAAAATATGTGATGTGATAATGATGATAATAATGATAATGATAATGATAATGATAATGATAGTGATAATATTAATAATTATATTCTTCAAGTAAGCGTAATTTTACTAATAAACAATAATAATAATAATAATAATAATAATAATAATAATAATAATAATAATATTAATAATAATAATAATAATAATAATAATAATAATAATAATAATAATAATAAATAAGTCATAATATAAATGATCCAAATAATAATAATAATGAAGAAGAAGAAGAAGAAGAAGAAGAAGAAGAAGAAGAAGAAGAAGAAGAAGAAGAAAGAAGAAGAAGAAGAAGAAGAGCAGCAATATGAAGAATATGAGAAGAAATTATTATTATTATTATTATTATTATTATTATTATTATTATTATTATTATTATTATTATTATTATTATATATTTTTATATTTATTCTTATTAATTATCATATTATTATTATTATTATTGTGTGTGTGTGTGTGTGTGTGTGTGTGTGTGTGTGTGTGTGTATTATTATTATTATTATTATTACTATTATTATTAAGTAGAGTATTATTACTATTATTATTATTATTATACATTATTATTATTATTATTATATTATTGTTATTATTATTATTATTATTATTATTATTATTATTATTATTATTATTATTATTATTATTATTATTATTATTATTATTATTATTATTATTATTATTATTATTATTATTATTATTATTATTATTATTATTATTATTCTATTATTATTATTATTTATTATTGTTATAGTTATGATTATTATCAGCATTATTAATATTATTCCAAAGATGGATTTACTATTGTGTATTGTAAGTTTATAATTGTTCTGCTTTAATTTTTGATATGATAAAAAACAAAGAAAAATATAGTTATTAAAGATTTGAAAACACTGAGTGGGTTTGAGGGGTCGTTTTTGGTAAATTTAATATAAATATTATATTTTAAGGATATTGATAACATGTTACGAAAAACACTTAAT
>JABUQX010146072.1:0-11428 GCA_015478945.1 Trachelipus rathkii
TCCGTACTGTTGCGCCACTTCAATGCATAGTCAAAAATGATATTAGGTAGAAAATATAAATTTTAGGAAGTATAGCTAACCCAGTTCTTTGGAAAGACCCCCTCCTCCGGGTGCCTTTGACCTAGTCAAGGGATTATGCAGGACCTATGGTGAGGATTCTTTTCACAAGAACTTCCCTATTTGGAGCAGTTGGACCATAAAGCTTCTGCAATTATCCCTCTACGAGGAGATAAACACACCTTTCCACGGAAGGACCTTTTCAAGGAAAAGCACCACGCTGTTATGACATAGAAGCACCTTTTCGAGGAAGCTCTATTATTATTACACCAGGGGGATCTTTTTCCTAAGACCTTCCTCTACCAGAGGTTTCTAGTGCATCTTTTAAGATACACGTGCCGAAGGCTTAGACAGTGGTTTAAGCAATTTTAAAAGTACAGGGAATCTTCCTCTACGAGGAAGGTCGCCGAGACAGGGAAGCTTAAGGTTCTGGCTTTCCAGGAACTTAAAATTCTCGTTTAATTTATTTAACGGATTACCGCGATAATAATTCGACGGCGCCTACGAGAGTCTTCTACAGAAAATTATTATAGTCCCTTTTAAACGGTATGGAATGTTTACATGAAGTGATGTTAAGCTTTTTTAACTTCATGAATGTTTGTACAGAACAAAGAAAGTTATTGGACAACTGTAAGAACCAACAGCACTCAACAGGGAAAAAGGGTTCAGCTAAGATTCTAATCGTGTTTTTAAATAATAATTTTTCTAGTTATACCTACTATCTGGAGCTCCAGTATAAAAAGGGCTAAGCTTCAGAAAACTGCAACTGCTACAGATTTTGATCTTTATCCTTACATTTCAGTTCCCAAGAGCTTCTACAGTACCTCAAATGCCGCTGTGGTTCCCATAGAATAACTCTGTAAGCCAATTTAAAGAAGATACTTAAGTACAAGTTCTGATCAGATTATAGTATAGAAAATAATCATTTGGAAATAGTCTTATAATACTTATCCTTCTTCAACTTCAAATAAAAGAGAAAGAAAGTCCCGTTTTTCTAAAACATGTCTTGAAGTCAGAAGGAATTTGATCAGTCAGAATTTACTTTCTCTTCTGACTCACATTCAGAAGACTTTACAAACCTTCTGTACCGATCTGGTACTAATGAGTCAATCCTCGAGAAAAATTTTAAATCTTTTCCTCATATAGCCCATATAGTGGATATTACACCCACAGTACCACCGGTCTAGAACAAATGGTGCTAATTTTTTCAAATATCGTCCATATAGACTACAAATCTTACGTGGTATATCCCTAATAAATGAAGCCATTTTAATGAAAATGGCATAAGTCCAGTTTCTGATCAGTTCAATTTTCCTCACGATCTTATGAACATTATATGTCTAATGTACCTCTTCTAGATACAAATAGAGTTAATTATCGGGAAAATTTAAATAATTTGAATGTCCAGAATAGAAACTATTCCCATAATTTTCAAAATAATCCAAATTTAGGACATTACATGCCCTCAGTACCGTTCCTGGGTACTAATAAAGCCGATTGTGAGAAAAAAATCTTTAGTGTAGATTCTAACTCCGATCCTTTTTATCATCCTGATTCATTTTATGGACGTTCCACGGCCATAGGATCATTACGGGACTCAAATAGAGTCGAATTGAGACAAAATGGCAAAACAACAGATTGTGATCAGTTGCCCAATTCTCATTCAAATTCATCTTTTGAGTTACCAATGCCTCAACATACTCTTCAAGAGTGAATCAATACGTTCAAATCCTCTTTTTAAAGCAAATTTACAATGTAGAATTCCTGGAATGTACTCAAATGACATTTCAGAAGTACCAAATGTTGAGATAGATGATGATTTATCATATAAAGTGTACTCTTCTTCCGCTGTTAGGATTTTGCCGTAATCTAGGTACATTCTTCCTGTCAAAGTTGAGTCTGATATCCATGCTTCTCCTCCTGAGAACATCGCCCTCATCACTGAAAGTAAAAATGATTTCTTAAATTCAGGTACACTCTTCTTTGGTAATACGTTGTCTACGTGCACTGACGGTAAAATATTATTGGAATTAGTGAATTTAAGTGCTGATACTATTAATTTTGATAATCACACTTATCTTACAACAGCTTCTCCATTACTTTACAAGCAAAATGAAGCCTCTGCAGATAATGATTTTATAAATGCAGTTACTACTTCCAAAAATCTTTCTGACTCTCAAATTAGAGAAGTTTACTGTGAAATATTGCTTTCTGAGTCTAGCAAAGATTCAAATAAATATGCATTGAACAATACATCTCAATTAGAAGAAATGTTGACCTTTTTAGTGAAGAATAGAGATTCAATTGCTCTGGCCGATGATCCTGTTGGACTTTGTAAATTGAATAAATTTTCCATTAAGCTTATAGAAGGTAGTCCTCCATATGTCTACACCAGGCCTTATAGATTGCCGCACAAATACATGGAGATCATTGATGAATGGGTTGAAGATAGTTTAGAGAAAGGATATATTATACCCAGTGTTTCTGCTAGTTCGTCCCCACTTCTCCTTATACCGAAAAAGACAGGCGGAAAAATGAGAGTAGTGGTTGACTATAGGAAACTTAATTCTTTCACCATTCCAGATCGCTTTCCTCTGCCGAGCATTGCAGAAAGCTTGTCGCTCATAGGCAGTGCGCGCATCTTCTCTTGCCTCGACCTTCTTAGTGGGTTTTCACATCTTAGCGTTTCTGAAGATTCTAGACACCTAACTGCCTTCTCTACTACTAGAGGGCATTACGAGTATTTAAGGATGCCCCAAGGAACAATTCTCCCTCTGTCTTCTCAAGAACAATGGAAATGGCTTTATCAGGTTTGCTAGGTGTTGTTTGTCTTTTGTTCATAGATGACATACTAATTTTTAGTAAGGATATCCCTACTCATTTTTCACACCTCTCCAAGGTCTTTAATGCCTTGAAAATAGCCAACCTTAAAGTAAAGCTTGAGAAATGTTCCTTCTTTAAGAGCAGTGTCACCTTCTTAGGCTTCCAAATTAGTGAAAAATGTTTATCTCCGGATCCAGTCAAACTAGAAGCTTTAAAAGGTTTCAAAATTCCTCAGAATGTCCATGAAGTACGAGCTTTGCTCGGGTTCTATAACTACTTTAGAAATTTAATTCCCAGGTTTTCTATAATTACGCAGCCTCTAACTCTGTTATTAAAGAAAAATGTCCATTTTTCTTGGCAGTTAGAACAACAGACGGCTTATGACAAGAAACTTTTACTTATGGATCCTGCGCTTTCTTTCCCAGATTATACTAAACCTTTTATATTAAGTACTGATGCGTCTTCTTACGGCGTCGGTGCTGTCCTTTCCCAATTAGATGACAATGGTAGAGAAAAACCCATTGCTTTTTCATCAAAAATGATGAATAAGGCAGAGTTAAACTATAGTGTTACGGAGCAAGAAGCCTTAGCTATAGTACATGGTCTTATTAAATTTAGAACTATTATTTTTGGGTATCCCTTAAAAATTTATACTGACCATGCTGCCTTAGTTCATCTATTTCGTCATAAACAATTGTCTGGCAGATTGGAAAGATGGAATTTGAAAATTCAGTCTTTTAAGCCAGAAATTATTTATAAAGAAGGTAAATTAAATGTCGTTCCCGATTATTTAAGTAGAAACCCTGTTCCAAATACTGGTCATCTACCTTCTTCTGGTGAAGAAGAGGAAATCCTTCCCCCTTCTCCTTCGAATATTACATATTCTCGTGAGACCTCTTCTCCTTCACGTATAGGTTTACTTCGTCAAAATCCTATTCCTTTAGCTTTTGCTGATACGAGAATATATCATTTTACAAAAGATGTTCTTTTCCATGAACAGAGAAGAAATCGTAGACTATCAGAAATAATAAATGAGATTGAAAATTCTCCAGTTCCTGATAGTTGTCTTCCTCATATCATTATAAATGGTATTCTTTATTTCATTACGAAAGAAAATAAGTATTTGATAGAAATTCCAGATTCATTAATATATACTATAATATTTTTGAATCATAATACTTTATCTGCTGGTCATCCAGGTGCTGAACGCACTGAACGTCGAATCAGAGAATTTTACACTTTTGGCTTTCAGCTTATATTTCGTTTTTCTGTAAACAGTGTATTTCTTGTATTGAAGTTAAAGGTTCGAAACCTCATCCAGTAGCTATCAATTCTTATCCTCTTCCTTTCTTACCTTTTCTAGGGTTCATTTGGACACTATAGGTCCTCTTCCTAAATGTCAGTGTTGCGGTGCTCATGTATATTTTTAGTTTTTTTAAAGACGCTTTAACTCGATACTGCAAACTTTGCCCTGTCTCAACTCGTGATGGCAAGGTTGTAGCTGAAGCTCTTTTGAATAAAGTCATTGTAAACCATTCTGTTCCAGAACTTTTGATCACTGATAATTCGGGTGAGTTTACTTCCCAGTTTTTTAATGAAGTTTGTAAAACTTGGAACATAAAGAACCGCACTAGTTCTGTTCAACATACCTCGTCAAATAGCCTCAAATAGTTTGGTAGAGTGAAAAAACCGTCGTGTAGAAGATTATCTTCGTCAATATGTTTCTTCTAAACAAGACGACTGGAGTAAGTATATCTCTTTTGCTCAAATTGCTCTAAATACTACTTACAACTCTTCTATTGGAAATACACCTCACTTTTTGTTACATTTCTATGTTCGTAGATTACCTTATGACCTTCCTAATTATGTTTCTCCGTTTGTTAACAAGCCCAATCCTCTTAAAGATCATTTATATGATTTTAATGCGGAATTGGCTGAACGAGCAGCTTCTATTCGTGATTTAGCTCGTCAAAAATTGGAAAAAGAAACATTTAGAATTGCTCAACAGCAACATTCTAAAGCCCCAATTCGTCCTATTCGTATAGGTGATTATGTCTATACACTTGCTGTTGTTAAACCTCCCAACTTATCGCCCAAGCTTTTTAAGAAATGGGTCGGGCCGTATTTGGTTGTAGGTGTTCTAAAATATAACAAATATCAACTTCGTTGTTTAGTTACTAATAAGGAATTTGTGTCACATGTGGACAATTTAAAAATTCTCCCCATGCCAGTTGTCAAAACTGCAGATAATTCCTTTTCTTCCCAATGGAAATACTATAATCCTTTACAAAATAATGTTAGGCGTGCTCCTCCACCACCTGCCCCTCCACCACCTAACCGTCGTTTTCAACCGCGAAGGGGGGACAATTCAGGTGATGATGATGATGACACACCTGATAATAATGCTTATACTGAGTATGTGGTATATAGAGATGCTCCTCAAGCGCCCCAACCGGCACCTAGGCATGAACACCAGCCAAGAGTTGCACCTCAACAGTCTCCAAGGCATGAACAACCAACTATTGTACAGAGAAGACCTGAGATGTCTCCTACTGCACAGAGTGCTGTACATCCTGCTCCTAGGTTGAGTATGACTCCTATTTCCCCAGAGTCTTCACTTCCCCTATCTATGCCTTCTACTCCAAGACAAATACCACCTCCTCAGCATCAACAAACAACACAGAGAATTCCTTCGTCAGGACATTCATCTGTGCAATCCTCTACGAATCAAAATTTTGATCCGTTTACTACCTATTCTCTGAGGAGAAACATTTCCCATAGTTCTCCCCAACTATCCTCTCCTCGTACTCCATATGCATCTGGTTCTACTTCTCTTCATAGTTCGCCTCTTCTTTCTAGAAGATCTTCTATGCATGATAGTAATACACCATCTTCAGCAGATGAACCTGATAATGGTACTATTGCACTTCCACCTCCTATTCGTTATAACGATGAGTATCCGAATGTAGATACTTCCCCTTCTTCTCCTGAAGAAGTAAATGTTAGAGATGATAGACGTAAAGATCCTTCTTATCGTCCACATCCTCAATTTCATGGTCCTCGGGATTCTTCACCTATGCGATTGCGTAGTCATGCCAGACAGCAGTCTCCCCCTCCTGTGAATCCCGATACTCCTTCTTTTTATGAGATAGATCCTTCTACAATATCTTGGACTCCGAATCCTCGTGTACGTTCCAGATCTGTTTCTGAAGTATTGGAACAATTTCCCTATGATGACTCCCCTCCGGAGTTACCACCAAAACTTCCTCCGAAGTTACCTCCTAAATTACCACCTAAGCTTCCACCCAAGCTTCCACCTAAATTATCTCCTAAATTTACTAGCTCTCTACAATACAATACTCCTTCGTATTCTCAGAGAACTTATCCAAGAAATATATTCTATCCTTCTCATTCTACTCCAATTACGGATGTAGATAATATTCCTGGTACTTCAACTAGTACTACAGTAGATCCCAAAAAGAAGGGAGCTATTCCAAAACGAAGAAAATAACTTATATAATAATCTATATTTCTATTGAAAATTCTACTTTTGTAGATCCCAATTAGAAATAAAAATAAATTAACTAAAATACTATATAATATAATAATAAAAACCAGGAACATAAAAATCTTTACCGTGTTCCATATTAATGAATTTACAATTCGTTAAGTTGTATATATTGTAAATAGATTTTTTTTTGCTCTTTCATAAAAATTGAATTTTTATGTTCCACAATTAATTTTAAGTTTTTCGAACTTTATTGGTTTGATAATACTTTGTAAGTCTTACATTTCATGTTTGATAACATTGTGTATGTCTTCCATGTTAAGTTTGAAGTTAGAATTAGTGACATTGTTTATGTCTTACATGTTATCAATTACACTTGTGTACTTGTGAGTTTCTGTTGCTTGCAACTTACTTACGTACTTGTAAGTGTTATTGTCCGTCCTATTAGGTAAATGTTTATCAAGTAAGTACTTACGAGTACTATTGTCCGTCCTATTAGGTCATTGTTAATTTTAAGATACTTACGTACTTGTGAGTTTTCTTGTCTGTACCATCTATGTACTAGTAGTAATTGTCCAATAGGTTGTAATCGTTTATACGTTTATATGTTACCTTATATTATAATCTTAACATGTTCCATGTTATATTATACAAGAAAAGAAAATAAAAATAGAAAAATTTTGAGAAAATGGAAAACAAAAATATATGTTACGAAATGCATGATTTAACCACTATAGAGTTATGTATCTGCTTTATATGTTACGCTTTAATCGTATTACGTTCTTGTATTGCTTAAACTAGCTTAGATTTTTTTTTTTTGCTTTTGAAAAGTTTATGCACTTTGGGAATTTTTTTTTTTATTAAATTCATAATAAACAGTATATGCTTTAATAAATTTAAATCAAATAATAATGCATCATCCTTTTATTAAATATTTTGCTTTACTAACTATATTATACTTCCCTTTAACGATAACAATTACTGATCGACTGACTGAATACTTATAAGGAAATTACAGATAACAGCATACACTTTCAATTCTTTTACTATCATCTTTGCAAAATTTTATCTTCAAATCTCTGATTAAATTTAGAGTATTGGAAGATGAAATCGTTAGTGTATATTAGATTGACCAACAAAATTAATTAAAATAAAATTTTAATTAATAAGTTTCCCATATGTTTTAATGTAAAGAAGGGAGCTTATATCAAGTCACAATACTCCCGTGACTTTACCTCGAGTCAATCTAATACGTATTCCATCTCACGCCCTAAAAACTGAGTCAATTGTAACTGACTTTAGTGCTCGGCGGTTGTCTTATATTGTGATGTGATTCTATTATTATAAATTATGTTCTTATAAATTTCTTTGTAATAGGTTAGGCACTAACACTTCTGTGCTTTAAAAACTTGTAATTAACTTTTTATTAGTGATTGACAATTTTCACTACTCTTCTAAGATTCTTAAATTGCATAGCAAAGCCGCCCATTCTGTATTCAATAATATCGGCACTGTTGCCACCCTAATTAGAATCCTTGATAATCCATTTATTGGTAAGTGACAAAATTGATTATTGAGCATCATATATATATATATCTATAGAATATAAATATAAATATAATGCTCATCATGGTTTTAAATAGTAAATAATAAATTCTAATGGTATTTACCTATTTGTATGCATCTATATATTTATATATATAAATGCGAATAAATATGTATTGGCCATTGTTTATGAGTCGATATTCAGGGTGTTCCCCTTTCTCTTTAATTATAGATGTGTGGTGCCCTTAGATCATATTGTGATAATATTGTTATTATGACGACTTTTAATATTTAGAGTAATAAGATAAATCCGAGTTATTTTGGAATGTTAATTAATTGCTGGAATAAAGATAAATAAGTGCATTGAACTAAAATTTTTAATTAATATGTTTCGTTGTTATAAAAGGTGAAATAAGGAATTATAACTTCTAATCACGACTGTTTATTTTTACCCTAAAAACCTTGCTTACTGATGAAATATAGCCTTAAATATATATATATATATATATATATATATATATATATATATATATATATATAAACATAACAACACTATATATATATATATATATATATATATATATATATATATATATATATATATATATATTATTTTAATTAACAAATCAGTAAAGGTGTTTTCAATTTTTAGGCCATAAATTTCACAACTTGGCGATGTTTACTTAGTTAGTTATTCGTATTGTTTTGAGAGAATTATTTATATATGAATAGCAAAATATTAAGCAACAACATCGTGACGTCACAAATATCTATGGCGTTTAATTACGTCATTTTAAAAGCATGCAGAACGTTTAAAAATGTGTCGGAAATGTTTGATAATTGGTTAAAAGGTGGTTTAACGTGTTTAACAAATTAATGTCGGAAGAATAGTAATTTTTACGTGTTAAATATACCTTGATTTTTTTTTCAAAATTAGGATTGACAAACAGTTATGATTGACTAGCAGCATGTCTAAACACATTTCAAATAGTGTCAGTTGACAGTCTTTTCTCTCTATTCTAATGTTTAAAACATTTGACGATATTAATTCATCAACTTCAATTCAATCTACTCTTCGTCTCCAAATGCAAATTTAAAGAAGGATTGATGCTTCTTCTTTCTATTCATTAAGTTAACGAAGCACAATTCAGAATCCAACTTCAAATACGAATCCCACCCCCACCCCCACTGTGATTCTGGCTCTGACACTTCATCCTCCACCTCCTTCACGTCCTCTGCTAAACGTTTTTTCATTAAGTTAACGAAGCACGACTCCGAATCCGACTTCGGAGGGTAATTTCTTTGTGTGAAAGTTCTGTTCCACATAATCCCGTATTAGAAAATCTTCGAACATTGACAAATGTGTCAATCTCAACTTTATATAGTTGAACGATATTTCAAATAAAACCAGGACAGCATATAGATTTGGTCTAATAAAACACTGATTTTACGTTGCTTATTACGAGGAATGAATTATTTATGTCGTTATTGTTTGAATATAATATGAAATTGCGATTACTTACGGAACTGTCTCGAATAAAGGCATATTCGATGTAGTGAGTAAACCATCTTCACGAATCATCTCAATAGAAAACTTGGCTTTCCTGTCCGGCTCGTCCATACAAGGGAAAGCCCTTCTTGCGTCTGTTGGTTCGAATTGTGTGGTGGCGAGATTACTGAAAAACAAAATAAGTTTTCAAATATTTTTTTTCTTGTCTCGATTTATAAAAGTACAGTATATTGGTAGCTAAAAAAATTAATTTTTAATATTCCTATTATAGAAAAACAATTTTCAATGAATATAAAAAAAATTAGCACACTTTTTATAAACATATCTAAATAAGATATTATCTATACCGGTTACAGCATTACTACTACTACTACTACTTACTACTACTACTACTACTACTACTACTACTACTACTACTACTACTACTATTGTTTTAACTAACTTTTTGTTTTCTCCTACACGTTCAGCTATTACTTACATTACTTTTCCAGAATCATCTTTATAACTCGATAAATAAAATCCTTTTAGTTGATCGTTGAGAAGTCCTTGGAAATGCAAACAGAAAATGTAAACCTTTCCTTTTTCTAATTTATTTTCGAGGGTGACAATATAGAATTGCTCCTTGGGAATAAATTTCTGACTCTTTATTCCAATTAATTGGGAATAATTGTCGACTAGATGAACCTGTTGGTAATATTTTAGTTAAAAAAAGTAAACCTAATATACAGATCTTCGTCGGATCAAAAATAGATTAAGCAACTTTAAAATTTCCATCTTTATACCTTACTTACTAATATTGTTTCATACAATTAGTTTATCTTTAAAAAATGTGAAATAGCTTTTATATATTTACGTGTAGTTTTTACTAGCAATTTACCTTATTTTATGCTTAAAATTGCTAAGCAAGTTTATATAATTCTATATAGGTTTTTTTTTTTTATAGTAATTTATAGTATTATATTTATCATTAAGAAATGCGAAGCAAGTTTTTATATTTACAAGTTCTTTCCATCTTTATACCTTACTTACTAATATTGCTTGATACAATTATTTTATCTTTAAAAAATGTGAAATAGCTTTTATATATTTACGTGTAGTTTTCATAAGTAAAAGAGATGAAGCAACTTTACAATTTCCATATTATTTTACCTTATTAATATTGTCTGATACAATTATTGTATCTATTAAAAAATGTGAAGCAACTTTTATATATTTACATGTAGTTTTTTATTAGCAATTTACCTTATTTTATTCTAAAAAATTATGAAGCAAGTTTTATATAATTCTACATAGCTTTTTCATAGTAATTTACCGTATTTTATTTATCTTTAACAAATGTGAAGCAAGTTTTCTTTATTTACTAGTTCTTTTCATAAGTAATTTACCTTTGCCGTATCATTCTTTGTAATAATATCAGCGATGTGCATAGCAATCGTGTCTGTTTCATCTTTCACTTCAAAAGTAAACTCTATATAACCATTGAAGGTGAAATTGCCATTGATAAAGGGCTGGAGTCGAACCAAGTAATGGATGGGGGTCAAATGTCTTGGTAACCTGATATCATCACTATTCTGTATAAGAATCAAAGTCAGAAAAAAAAATTGTTACAAAACCTTGCTAAGTTATTGAAAAGCATATTGTTTTGTTTAAATTTTATTTTGCTATTTTGTTAGGAAATGATGTTAATATTAAATTAAAGTGGTAAAACATTACCTTTTAAAAATTCTAAATATAAAAAAAGATATCAGAAGTAATAATAGGACGTGAAAAAAAAAAAAACGAGGGCATTTCTTTCTGTCACTTCGAAGTTTGTGGGAGAATGGAGGAATATTTTCCAGAAAATGAGGTGGGTGGGTTTATTCGTTTAGGAGATTTGAAATTTTAAAGAATTCCACCATGAAGCGGCGCACGAAAACGCGAAAGCGTTTCAATGATAAATGCGGAAAACGGTTAAACACCCAAACATAACTGAACGAAGTAATAAC